>JAUELC010203152.1:0-10780 GCA_031471745.1 Cryptochiton stelleri | reverse complement strand
CTCATATACTTGTGGTCTACTGGCAAACTTTAAACCCTTGCGGTAGATTGAAGGAGGATCAGCACTCTAATACGGTATCCAGTGAGCCACGGTGCGACTTGGGTAAACAAAAATCCACGAAGCTGACAGTCGATCGAAAACAGTTTTCAGCGGGAAGTCATGCTGAATGAAACCTACCAGTCGAATTCGGTTAATCATATGCGTATAGTTTTATTATTTATTAAATGTTTTTTTTTTAGGTTTTTTCAGACGAATCCCGATATGAAAGACATTTTTCCAAAGATTATAACAATCAATGAAGAGAACCAATTGGAAATGATTATTGACGACAAAATGTTACAGAAACACGCCACCACCGTTATGGAAGGTCTGGGTGCTGCGGTGGAGAGCTTTAACAATCCCTTTGTTTTGAACAATATATTCAAAGCCCTTGGCCAGACACACAGAAGAAGAGACATCAAGCCTGTAATGTTAAAAGTAAGTATAACTTGTTTCTGATTGTGTCAATTTTCAATGTTACATCAGAACAATCTAAATAATGTAATCAAGGTTAGTAGTCGTTTGGTCAGCCCAGTCGTGTTGAACCAGGACAAGCACTTGGCTCATCCGGTTCCAATAGTACCATTTTCTATCAAATTCTTTACAAACATCTTCGATAAGCCCTTAAGTATAGAGCAGTATGTTAAAATCAGTATACGTTTGTAAAAGAGGACAACGTTTTGTTGTCATACAAACTCATGTATATTCGGAATTGTGTTGATTGGAGGTGAAATTATCGTCTTCATCTGCTGACATTTTCACTTTGTTTAGTGTCTGTCATGTGAAGTAAAGATAAAGATACGTTATGTAACGTCCGGTTGAATTTAGCTGTAATCGACAAGTTGACCTGATTACGTGTGAATGTATGGCTTTCCTAGTGTGCTCTGTTTTGTCATGTTAACTCTTGTCATAATACTATGGATTCCTGGTTGTTATCACAATATGTCAGCAACTTAATAAACTCCGTTATAGTAGATGTCAACTACAAAAACATCAACAAATCGTTAACTTTTTCACACAGTTTCATTAAAATAATTGATAGCATGTTCAATGTAACGAAAATTAGATTATGATATATTTAACTGTAATATAATAACTGCCTTCATTTTTGTGTTGTGTAGCGTTTGTGGCCGGCTCTTGATTTTGGTCTCTCGGAAGTTCTCTGTGAAAATTATACGAAGGAAGCAGCGGAAGCCTGGAGGAAAGTTTATGATTATATTTGTCACCGCATGAAAGAGGGAATGAAGGACGCTGAAGAGGATAGTTTGTGAAAATAGTTCCTCTATTATAGAATTAACCCGGTGCAGGATTAGGTAAATTCCAAGACATTAAAGGTTTGTATCGTAAATACTGCTGTCGCATTGAAGAACAGCCACAGAAGATCGGGACTGTGTTGAACGATTGTAATAAAGGAAGATACTAATAGAGGACAGAATATAGGATAGACGCTTACGATTGGTGTGCTTTGACTACATATTTGTATAAACAGAAGCAAAAAGGCCATACAAAATAACAAGTATACTATGATAATATCTGTTCTAAGAACGCGATGTGTATATATACGACGATAGATATACGTTCACATAGATTCTAAGTATAGAAAGAACAGAGAATAGCAGAATAACTATTGTGTGGTCTTGTGATTTAATTTGTGATAATATCTGTGATAACGGCGAGGTCATGTGGTTATATCTGTATTAACAGCGCGGTCCTGTGAATAGGCCTGTAACTGTATTAAGGGCGTTCAGGCCATTTACAAATCAAGAGAGTACAACCAATGTGCCCATGTTATTTACACAGCAGTATTGTGTGTAACCAAAGTGTACAGTCTATTGTTAAATCCATCATGTGTGTAAATCAATGTGTTCAGTTCATTTACAAAGCAATCGTGTTTGTAACCAATCTGCTCGCGTCATTTACAAATCAACAGTTTGTGTACATGTAACCATTTACAAACAAAATAACGTATGTAACCACTGTGTTCGGGCCATTTCTCAATCAATAGGGCGTGTAACCAAAGTGTTAAGGCTATTTACAAAACAACCGTGTGTGTAACCAATAGTTTCAGGCCATTTGCGAATTGGCTTCTGGGAAATAATAACTGATCCGTGTTTGTGTTTATTCCTGAAAGATGAAAGCGATTAAGTATTAAGCATACGTCAGATGAAAACGATTCAGCATAAACCAGGTGATATGAAAGCAATCAAACATTAGGCATATGTCAGATGAAAGCGATAAACCATTAAATATATGTCAGATAAAAGCGATAAATCATTAAACATATGTCATAAGAATGGGATTAAGCTTTAAGCTTCTAAATACTCTTTTAAATGAATTCCTATTAGTTGATGAAGTGACATTCTTATATTAAATCGAAACAAACTTTAGTCTGTTCCTTTTGTGACCATAAAGTTTACTTGTCAGCACTTTACGCATCAAGAGCCATTATTGTCAAGTTCAAAGATGGTTTTAATATGAACAATTCTTAGAGAAGCCAAACACACTTAAATGTAATGTTGAGGGTTAAAATGTGCTAGAGATTGATTTTTACTTTCAATTTGACAGAAAGACAAGTAGGAAACAGACTTTCTGTTGCACGTCAATAATAATAGTTTAACGCTCCAAGAATATTAAGGCGTCAATGACCTCGTATCCGGGCCGTGTCAAAACATTTTGGAGAATTAAATTCAGTTTGTTGACTTTATATAATAAGAGACATGTTATATTGTCGCTACTTGCCAAAAAATGTATATATATGGAAATCAATTTGGAGATTAGAATTAACACTCTCCACCGGAACTCATTGACAACCTTGTCCAGCACCGACAATTTGTTAACGTCGTCTGTGCATTTAAAATTGCTTTTATGTTGCATAAAATTTGTAAAAGTCAATGATAATCATCCGTATGAGATAAGTGAATTGTTTAAATTCCACATCTGTAAAAAAATGAACAGATACACATGGTGATCAACAAACCAGCTTAAATATTAGTTTCCTAACTATAATTCCTCAGTTATTTCCATCAAATAGGCCATTGACCGCACAAAAAAAATGTCAGTACAAAAGTTAACAGTGAACGTTAAATACCAAGCTGTGCCCCACATGCAAATGGGCGTGATAAAGCTATCGAGGCGTTGTCCTTCTTTCACAATGTATAACAAGCATTTACTTTTTCTCGTTCACCGGACCAATCATTTATTACATGGCTGTTTGTCATACACCGTTTGACAGCCGTTTAACATTGAACGTCCATTACCAAACTGAACTCTGGTATGCTTTAACCACTCAGGTCTCGTTCTAATTTCTCAAAAGATATTGACCTACGTCAGAATTTTTCTCCTAACTCAGTATTATTTTAACAGGTCATTCATACTTTTTTTTGTGGTTGTAAATCGGATTGTTGCACGAACAGCGTATTGGACCTACAATTAATAGTGAACCATGAAACCTTGATCCAGGACTATAAGCCTGATAAATTCATCAACCTATTGTTACTGTGTATTAATTTTTCGTATGGAAATTCACACTGTCATAATTATGAGCGATTTATGAGGTTTATGAATTATGAGGATTACCAGGCTAATCATAACCTAGCTTAACCTCTTCAATGTGTAACTCCCCATAACCTTGATTTCTGGTTTGTGGCAGTAATTTGTGCCATATTGATTGCTTGTAATGATATGTTGATTGGTACAGATTATGTACGATTTTTGCAAATGCATTTCACTGAGTTTACAGACTGATACGACTTATATATTTCGAGTTGTTGTGGGCAACCGTTATACATATCGGCGTACTGTGTCCAACAACGAAATGGTGGATGCGTATGGAGCTAGCCGATTTGTTTTGTTTCGAGCGAAAACAAATTCGAGCACGAATTCTACGAACCCAGATAGCCGAAAACGCTTTTGGCATCCATCACGAATACGAAATATTAACAAATAATTTCGCTTGACATTCACAGCCTTTCTTAACTAAGTTACATGCACGAAGTACAATAATTCTGTGCGCAGATGGAGACCTAATCAGCAGCGACAAGCACCTGTCATATTATCCATCAACAGTAATCAGAACTCTGCATGGGGCATTTTCTAAAGCTTGTTCTAAACCATAAAAATTTGCATTGCCGTTCATTACCGTTGAATAAAGCAATATGACTAGAAATAACGTCATGTTCCTTATAACAAACGGGAGATTTTGCAAACGTATCTATAAATCTCCACGTTTTTCTGTAACAACAAGATGTAAAAGAACTGTCCTATGTCAATGAAGGCAATAATGTTCCAGATACAAGAGGAAATCGATTATTTTTGCGATTCGGATTAAATAAGGTAGGTTTTGACGAATTTTCTTTCTTCGCCAATGTTTTTCTCATAAGTAATAGCTAGTTCGTTAATTGTTTTAATTTATTTGAACATTTCGTGGCCAACAAGGTGGCCCACGCCGTGGTTCAGTGGTATAGCGCATTGGACTGGTGATGTATTCCACTTGATTATTCATTCCACTTACTTAGAGTATTGAGTGTAATGTTGTCCGTTTGTGGGGTGGGGATTATAATGGATTACAGGCTCCGGTTAATTTATGTGCAGTTAGTTAAGCGTGACCTCTCTCAATTCTATTATATTATTAGCCCTGGCTGATATACACAATCGTCCGAATTGAGCCTCAATCTGTTATACAATTAATGTTTTGAGGAGCCTCGACATTTAAGGCTTTATCATATAAAATTATGTTTTTAGTGTAATACACCACGTCTTCCACGTGAACTCGATATATCGTTCCGAACCCTGCACACAATTACGCTTGGCAAAAATATATCTTCGAAATATGATTTGACGTCATTGAAAAAAAAAGCGATCGGCGTATACGGGAGAAGAAACGTTGGTTATATCTCAATTGTGAACATGATAACGGCCCAAAGTTAATATTACAACGTTCGAAGACTGAGACAGTTCTGTTCTGATCGCAGGTTCCGTCCGCCCGTCCCACACAGTGTGTTAACAGTTTGGACATTTGAGACGCTTGAAGCTAATACAATGGCTAATCAATATACCATAGTGCCCTGGTACTCTCTGTATGAGGGGCAACACGAAACCGATTTGCTGTAGTATATGGCACTGGGCATATATATGCACACTTTGTCGTATTGCTTCCTGTTTGACGTCTTGTTTTGTACATTTCCATTGTATGTTACCAGTGCAGTGTAGTAAAGTACAATTTCCATTACCCACCGCGCTGGCACGACATTAATGAGTAAAATAACCGTACCGGTACGTACGGCGTACAGCCATCATTAAACAAACACTTATAGAGTTCTATGTCAATTCACATATAACGTACCACTCCTATTTTACTGTGTTTGTCTGTGAAATAATTAATAAAGACCTCATTAATTATTTTTTCAACTGATGTCAATAATTTGCCAGTGGATATATTTCCTAACCCAGCTTCATATATTGAATATTGAAGTTATAAATTGAATCTGATTTACACATATGTGGCATCCCGTTGTGTATGATATTTTAGAAAATTTAATGACGTGTTAGATATTAATCTCTATTATCGATCATTGCTATGTATGGTTGATAAACACACACGCCCAATCTGTGTGACTATTTACATACAGATATTATATACAGTGAATCAGAATTTGTAATATTCTTGTGTGGACTCATAATTGTTCATAAGCGAGCTTAAACCTTGACAATAAACTTCAGCTCAGTCGTAAAGTGACGTTTCAACATTAACACTGCGATGCACGCCTTGTGCAATCATGTTGTGATATCATACTATAGCGATGTGGGTATTTTTGTGATTTAAAAGAAAATAATGATAAAAGAATAAAGGATTTCCTGAGGCTCTTTATAAAGTAGAATATTCCGTAAAACCATGAAAAAAGGTTTCAGTTGGGACATAGAAAGCAGATTTTACTTTCTCAAGAAATGCTATTTAAAATCAATTCCGCTCTTTTCATCGCCGATATCCTACAGACAGACTAAATTGTTACTTTACGCAACAATCAAATGGACCTCGGGAAAGCTTTTAGATTAGAAACGGAACAGTTGACGCATTACATGTAGTACCTTGCTTTTATGACGAGGAGATAGAGTGGATTTGAATTGAACCGAACACAAGCAATGCCTTTAAAGAGGATATAACGAAGATTCGACATCAACAACAATGTTTAATAACTGAAAAAAGGATACTGGTTGATATGGAACAAAGTATTAACTTTCCAAATGCATGACTGAGATGAAGCTTTCAGATTTTAATACCAATTTACTACCAATAATTTATTTTGAAGAGATGGAGCGAGTAGGAACTTGGTTGAAGAATACAATTTATTTTAATGGGTGCGAGATATAAAATCAATACTAAGCAAGACCATTTCTGCCGGAAAGTCCTTAGCAAATCGGAATAAAGTGCGGTTGTTAGTAAAATAAAGTTTGTTGCTGGTATTTGAAAGACGGTAGGATGATGAGCAAATATCATTATTTCAGATTATTATTCCTTCAGCATTCAAAAACACAAATTGTACAAGTCTGACGATACTTTATTAGAAACAGGACATTGACCGGTTTCAGGATTGTTAAGCAGAATTGGTTATCTGTTTGTACCAATAATGTATTATGAGGATATTGCAGAGTTAGCGAGAGGACATAATTGAACCGACATAAACCCACCCCATAAACGTTTATTTACTAAAGGTTTAGACTTGTCGCAGGAAATCGTATCAACAAGGTTAGTCATTTCATGGCCATTATCGAATGCTCTACATATTCAGCTAGATGCATGTGTCTTGGCTTGTTCGAGTGACCTTCCTGGTTTTATGGACAATTATGTGAATGTCAAAGAGGGAAAGAAGGGAACCGAGATTTCAGAGTAGGATAAGAGTATGACCAGTCCTTTCATTTTCCAAAGTATATCGATTATATATTATTACCAGTGATCTCCTATAACAAAGTTTTGTCTACGACTACTAGAATACCAATATAATTGTTCATCCAGGGGTTTTACAAGTTTTAAATATAAACGAGACTATGCCAAGGTTTTCGGTGATACCGAACTGTTGCTCTATATTTCGAGTTGTTGTGGGCAGCCTTTATACATATCGGCGTACTGTGTCCAACGAAATGGTGGATGGGTATGGAGCTAAACGATTTGTTTTTGTTTCGAGCGAAAACAAACTCGAGCATGTATTCTACGAACCCAGATCGCGGAAAACGCTTATGGCGTCGATCACGAATTCGAAATATTAGCATATAATTTATGTCGATAGTGGGGCCTTTTCTTAAGTGTATTACATAGTACAATACTCCTGTGCGCAGATGGATACCTAATCAGCAACAACAAACCACTGTCATATTATCGACAAACTGTAATCTTAACTCTGCATAGGACATTTTCTAAAGCTTGTTCTAATCCATAAAAATTTGCATTGCAGTCCATTCCCGTTGATTAAAGCAATATGACTAGAAATAACGTCACGTTCCTTATAACAGATGGGAGATTTTATAAACGTATCCTTAAATCTCCACGTTTTTCCGTAATAAAAAGATATAAAAGAACCGCCCTATTTCAAAGAAGGCGTTGTTCCAGATACAAGCGGAAATCGAATATTTTTGCGATTCGGATTAAATTAGTTAGGTTTTGATGAACTTTTTTTCTTTGCCAATGATTTTTTCATAAGTAATGGCTAGTTGGTTGATCGTTTTAGCTTATTTGAACATTTCGTGGCCAACAGGGTGGCCCACGCCGTGGTTCAGTGGTATAGCGCATTGGACTGCTGATGTATTCCACTTAGTTATTCATTCCACTTACTAAGAGTATAACTAAGTGGACTGTTGTCCGTTTGTGGGGTGGGGATTATAAATTATTTATAATGGATGACATTCACCGATTTATCTTATGTGCATTTAGTTTAGCGTGACCTCTCTCAATTCTATTATATTATTAGCCCTGGCTGGTATACACATTTTTCCGAATTGAGCCTTTATCTGTTGTGAAATTAGGGTTTTAAGGGGAACGTGGAGCCTCGACATTTAACGCTTTATCATATAAAATTATGCTTTTAGTGTAATACCACGTCTCCCACCTGAACTCGATATATTGTTCGGAACCCTGCACATAATTACGCTTGGCAAAAAATATATCTTCGAAATGGGAATGGCGTATACGGGAGAAGATACGTTGTTTATATCTTCATTGTGAATATAATAACGGCCCAGAGTTAATATTAGAACATTTGAAAACTGACAGAGTTCTGTTCTGATCGCAGATTCCCAGTCCGGCCGTTCCTCACAGTGTGTTAACAGATAGGACATTTGAGACGTTTGAAGCTAACTCAATGGCTGATCAATATACCATAGTTTGTGCCCTGGTACTCTCAGCATGAGGGGCAACACGAAACCGATTTGCTGTGGTATCTGACACTGGGTATATATATGCACACTTTGTCGTATTGCTTTCTGTTTCACGTCTTGTTCTTGTACATTGCCATTGTTTGTTACCAGTGCAGTCTAGTAAAGTAATTCCCATCACCCACCAGGCTGGTACGATGTTAATGAGTAAAATAACCGTACCGTTATGTACGGCGTACAGCCTAAACTAAACAAACACATATAGAGTACTTTGTCAATTCACATATAACGTACCAGTCTTATTTTACTGTGTGTGTCTGTAAAATAATAAATAAAGACCTAATTCATTATCTTTTCGACTTATGCCAATAAATTGCTTGTCAATATATTTCCTAACCCAGATTCCTATAATGAATATTAAGGTTATAAATTGAATCTGAGTTACACATCTGTGACATCCTGTTATGTATGATATTCTAGAAAATGTAATTACGTGTTTGATATTAATCTCTGTTATCGACTATTGCTGTGTTAGGTTGATAAACACGCACACCTAATCCCTGCATGGCTCTATATATACAGATATTACATACGGTGAATCATAATTGGTAATATTCTGGTGTGGACTCATAATTGTTCGTAGGAGAGCCAAAAACTTGACAATAAACTTAATCAAGTCAGTGACATTTCAACATTAAAAATTACGATGCAAACCTCGTGCAATCACATTCTGGTATCATACTATAGGGATGTCGGTATTTTTGATAGAATTAAAAAAAATAATGATAAATGAATAAAGAATTCCCTGAGGCTCTTTATGAAGTAGAATGTCCCGTATATCAATGAAATACGGTTTCAGTTGGGACATGGAACACAGATTTTGCTTTCTTAAGAAAAAAACCCCAATTGGGTCCTCTTTATCGCCGATATTTTACAGACGGACGCTTATGCCCAAAGCAGTCCAAATTGTTACTTTACGCATAAATCAAATGAACTTCTGGAAAGCTTTGAGATTAGAACGGAACAGCATTACAAGTTCTTTGCTTTTATGACGAGGAGATGGAGAGATTTTGAATTGAATGATAACATAAGTTGAACATAAACAACGCTTTTAATGTGCAAGAGGATACAGCGAAGATTTGGCGCCAACAAAAATATTTAATAACTAAAAAAATCAACTGGTTTATATGGAACAAAGCATTAACTTTCTTCAAATTTCAACTTTGTCAGATTTAAAATGGTTAAGATGAAGCTTCTTGATTTTACTACCAATTTACTACCAATATTTTATTGTGAAGAGATGGATCGAGTGAGAATATCGTTGAAGAAGATACAATTTATTTTAATCGATGCGAGATATAAAATCAATACGGAGTATGATCATTTCTGCCGATAATTCCTTAGTAAATCGGAATAAAGTGTGGTTGTTCCAAAGATTGCTGCTGGTATTCTATAGACAGTAGGATGATCAGCAAAGATCATTATTTCAGATTATCATTCCCACGGCATGCAAAATAACAAATTGATCAAGTCTGACGATACTATTAGAAATAGGTAATTGACTGGTTTCAGGATTGTTAAGCAGAATTGGTTATTTGTTAGCACCAAGATTGTATTACAAGGACATTGCAGAGTACATAATTGTAGCCAACATAAACCCACCCGCTCAACGTTTATTCAAACGCTTAAGATTTGTGGCTGAAAATCGTATCAGCAAGGTAATAGTTATCACATGGCCTTTCTCGGGTGCTCCACATATTCAGCTAGATGCATGTGTTCCTTTACGTTTCCGAGCGACCTCTCTGATAATGTGGACAATAATGGGAATGTCACAGAGAGAAAACAGGGAAACGCGATTAGAACAATGAAACTGAGGTTGGTCAACTGGAAATGAATATTTAACATTAATGTTGCGAGAGTAGCCTAATGTCTTCAACATAGTGATCTAATGATGTAATAAATATTCACCACTGTCGTCAAACATTGTTAATGTATAAAATTAAATATTTTTTATCAAGTAATTCCATCATAGTCGATAGAACTCAATTACATTGTTTAAACAAAAAAAAACACGCCTTGTTAACATTTGAAACAAAAAAGTTTAGAAGTGCACATATCAATGACATATGTATCACCTCTTTAGTTATGAATAAGAATAAATCTATACACCCAGCACCTCTACATTAGCGTGTCTGTATGTTAAAAATCGCCAGGTCAACTACTGACGAAACACAACTACATGTAGGCTTCTAATAACATGGCTTAACCGGATTTAATTTGTTATCCCCCATTACCTACATTCTTTTTTTTCTGACTTTTGACATATATTTAGTCCATTAATTATGTGTGATACTTTGTTGTTGCGCTTTCATGTTGATTG
>JAUELC010203041.1:0-10781 GCA_031471745.1 Cryptochiton stelleri | reverse complement strand
ATCTCAAATTCATTTTAACAGTTACCATACTCATAGGCATTTTCTGTTCAAACAAAATTTTAGAGCCGAGCAAATTGCAAGAAATATTTTGAAATATAAGCTTGTTTTACTTCTTTGTGTATTGAATTTACTATGTTCATATGCATTTATCATACATGTTTTTTTATCACTCAATTTATTTACATTATCCCTTTTGCTTTGTTATTCACTCTGTAATTTGGCCATACAGATCTGTTTGATGTGTGAATCAATCAAATAAAAATAAAAATTAAAAGGTCAAGATTAATAGGTCTGGCTTAGGCATTCACTAATTTATTCAATATAAAGATCCATCCCAGCAGTGAACCAACAAGGGCTTTGTATATTCAAATGGGAACTGATGGATACAAAAAGAGTCCGCACCTTTAGCATGCTGCTGGTTAAGATCCAAAATCCAGCAAAGGGGTGAACTTAAGATGATAACAGCATTGCAGACAACACTGAAGATGAGGCGGAGAGTAAATTTGTTATTACATAACACGTTGTAAAATCGATTATTACATTACACGGACATTTTTATTAAATAACACGGCGGCTAATTTTATTACATTACACGTCAATTTTTATTACATTAAACGGTGGTTGTTACATTATTCGTATCTTGTTACATAACACGGCGTAACATGGACCCAACAGAGAACGTCAGCGAAACTAGGTATGTTTAAAGCCCATTTTTGCGCAAAAAAAATATAGTTAGATGATGTGGAATGTAAGTGAGATAAACCAACAGTGTTTACAGAGAGTTTGTAGAAACAGTGGATTACTTTCTGTGACTTCGTATAAATGTGATTAAATATCTATTTCAAACTTCTTTTCAACAACAAAAACTAATGAGTCCTTCATTAAGGTCCGAATTATTAGCATGGCTGCGCATATCTTGGGTTTACAACATAAAGTTATACTAATAACATCCCTAACTCTAAATCATCTCAGGATCAGTTTGCCCGAGTTGATTAGATATTCCAGAGCATGTTGTTCGGGTCATGATATCAGTCAATAATTAGAGCACTAAAGAGTCCAATGAGGTTTAGATTGGTGACTTTCCCATAGATACAGTGGTCAGTTTGTCCCGCGTGTACAAAACAATTGACACTTACAAGAAGGAAGCTTGTTGTTTTTACGTCAATATTCTCACCATGTCAATTACACGGTCAACGCCTCTATAACCAGCCAATAAACAGTCAGTTAATTTCTCCTCACGTTATGCCTCTGTTTTCTGTTGCTGGCAGCACGGACACGGGAATTTGGTTAAGGTCAATTCACACGCAAGCTGTTCGTTAGCTGACAGACTTGAATGCCGCCCCCACCTACACTTTTCTCAGGGGTCGATCGAGAAGTTGATGTAAAGATAGCTGGGATATGGAACAGGACAGTTTGAGTTGGGGTCCAGTACATGACAGATTCAGTAACGGCCATGTGTCTCCAAGTTAAAAACCTATTACTTCTTGTGCTAATCTTACAGGTTTGTTTGGTCTCTATGACTTATTATCCATCAGTTAGGTTTTTCCAACAACAGGACAAACTACTGAACGTGATTAATAAACAGGAGACAACACTTCGGAAAAATACTTCGCCATCCTGGAGAAATTGTGTAGCTGCCGGGAAATGTCTCAACCAAAAAGTAAGCGACTTTATAGAGAAAAGAAATCCATATGAGAGAAGAAATAATATTTTACTTGGACATCGACTATATGATTTACGGGCTATTCTACGGAGAACGTTTCTGTTGGTTGTGGCCTTGAGGCGCCGTCTAAGTTCCTCACGAAACATCAACACGTTAAACAGTCTGCCAGTTTGGAATGAAGACAGAAATCAGAAATCTTTTATTAAACGTCGTTATACTTGCCCTTTTCTTAATAGAGTTGGGTTTCCTCCGAGTATCTGTACAATTCATAAAGGCCAAAGAAATCATAACCGAAGGCAGACTAAACCCGTACCGTCCCCACCCACTCGTCGGATCTTCATGGGCTCTGGAAGATGGCTTCCCGATTCCTGGCCAGTGTTACACCTTCTAGGAGGATCATTGGGCAAACGATATCGTGTGTAAAGATCCGACATACCGAGGATTCCAATAACACAGTGTGTCTAATTGGATATTAACGCTTAATGGGATTGATGGCAATATTTTCAACTTTTGTGGACATAGAAACAGACATGAAGGGAGCAAACTGTTTAAAGTAAAGTTGCAGCCATGCAGGTAAATAACAATAAATGGGCAATGTCTTTGATTGGATATGAAGAACTAATTATAACGCCATCTTTAAACATTTCAGTTTTGGAATACAAAAGCAAAACTGAACTTTTTTCGTTAAAAGGTCACGAACTTGTTCTGTAGGTCATTATAAAGTATATGTAAAAGTGTCTTCAATTATAATTTGGAACTGAAATAAATAATCAACGTCAATAAATTCCAGTTTTTGTTTCTTGAACACATGGCGAAGGACTTCACGTGTGGCCGAATCGTAGGACATATATTATTTATATAATTTTACACATGTATAATCTGAAGTGACACTAACAATCATAGACACTGATGCGTCTGAGCCTTTTTCTGCATGGCAATGACAATCTATCAAAACACTGAGTCAATTAACAAGGGAATTTCATAACATTTGAGATGACATACTCTCTGTAAAATGCAATATATTTTTGTGCGTATACACTATATCAAGAAGAAATAGAGCTTGTTATATTTACTTCGGAAAGACGTTGAGTCGTACCTAATTCGTGACATGTCCCCGAAAGTTTATCCAGAGTAAGAGATGATTCATCTGTTTTTATATGAATCGACATCCCTGTACCATTGTGATTAATCTATGGAAATATAAATGATTACTTCAAGAGTAAGAGGATACCATTGTACATATTGGAATTTGTCGTTATACAGTATACAGCGACACTCTAGTAGACAGTTTACCCAAACTTCTCGTTATTTTTACAGGACATCTTTAACAAGAGCTGACTTCTCTCCTGGATACGTCTTTAACGTGGTTAAAATAGACAAGTCTTAATGGAAATAGCCAGCAGGTTGTTCTGTGTCGCGGAGAACATAATTGAAAATATACTATTTAACTCTGGTTTGGACACATTTTCAGATACCCAATTATGGTAAAGAGTTATTTATTTTTGTCAAATCCGTTCTCTATTTCCTGCTTATATTTTAGGTTGACGGGATCATATGTTCTTTGTTGGAAATAAATGAATTTTCTTATCTGAATGTCATAAAACAATGGTGTGTTGGTTAATCGTAATTCTAAAATAAACATACGATATAAACCGTGTATAACGAAGGTAAATTTAACGGATGTGATAATTTATCTCTGATGGTAATAAATTATATCAGAGTAAGAGTGGAATAAAAAATACTTATAAATGGAACTTGAACTAGCAGCATCAACCGGTAAAGCTGCTGATTGAAAATAGGAAAAAAGACAAAACAAAAGCCATCTTCAAATGATCGACTGTATCAAGGGGATAACAAAATTGGATAACAGATATTTTTGCAATTATTTGTTTCCCGTTGAATTTCTCCTAAATGGAGAGAATATATGGTGGACTGTCCATGCCAAATTGCATTTACTAATGTAATTGGATATTAAAAAGTAAATATATAATAGGCCCCGGGTTCGATTCCCGGTGGAGGCAAGCAAATTTTTCTCTGTTCATTTATAAAAAAAAAATATATATATTGAAATGTTCTGCAACGGTTGCATATGATGTTCCCTTGTATATTTGCACAATTTCAATTTGGCTAGGTTTGAATTTGGAGTGATTTGATTGTTTTTTCGTGAAAGAAATCACTAAACGAAACATGGCGTAAACAGCCCACCATAACGTGTCTCTTTCTTCGTGGCATTTGAAACTTTCTGAATTAACTGGTGCCATAAATATATATTATTACAAAAATCATTACAGATCGTTCCCAAACGTTTCAAAATTTCGCATCACGACTTCTATCCGGTAAACCGACTAGCTATTGTTTTGTTTCGATGACATATCACAGCGGTTTGTGTCAAATGTACGTGGTTTGATATGCCACAGTATATTGTGAATTTTCCGTATTTTTACAGAAAGTCTAACTAGAAAGGAGATCTCCAAATAGACAGGTCTCAAAATGTATATATTTATAATTGTACAGAAAGAAAAACAAATACATGTCTCCACGTGTGGTCGAGCCAGGGACCAATGGCTAGCAGGCCAAAACTCTCCCGACTGAGAAATGCATGATTGACGTATTTTGCCCTTTATCATAATTAGATATTATTATCCAATTTTGGCAAGACCCTCATAATTCTTATTATCCTTACTTGATAGACTTTTGAGTTAATTCCGGTGTTTTGTCATATACACTATAACCTGTAAATAATTACACTTGAATAGTTATAACCTTGTCTCGAAGTGTAAAGCGGTTATCCATATCAACTCGAGATAAAGATCCATTGAAAAAAACTCGTCTCTGAGAGTTTATCTAGGACATGAGATGATTTATCGATTTTTTTTATTGATCTTCATCCTTGTGCCATTGTGGTTATCTTGAGAAATAATAATTAATATTTCTGAATAAGATAGAACGGTGATGAGTTTGACCATACAGTTCATTGTACCGTTATCTGGAGAAGACTGCAAATAAAGTAAAGGTGTATACCACGTATCCCTTATAGTTCTATTTTGGGAAACGATTCAGTATGTCAGTCGATAAAGGAATATATATAGAAATATGACTCCTAAACAACACAGACGTATATTCCGTCGCTCGATATATACTTATTGTGCAGTCTCTTTTGTCAGTTCTCTATGGTTGCGATGTACTTTATCTCCATCTCAGTATATACATTTAGCTAACTAAAACGTACTCTTGTAATCATTTTCTGTTTAAAATTATCGTTGTAGATTTAAAAGAAGAGAAAACTTATAAATAAAATTATAGTCTTAAAAGATAGAATGTATGAAGCAGTTAACAAATGATGTTCCTAGCTTGTGGAATTGGTTCCTCATCTCGTGAGAGCCACATTTAATTGTATGGTGGAGTGTTCATACTTCTTCCAGTGCGTCTCCATTAAATAAATATGCAGCACAATCCTTCATAATAACTGTTTGTCAGAATACTAAGTGAAAAACTAATTTGGAACGATTATAATGTATGTTAACTGAATAATTGTACATGTTATGGAGGTACCACATATATAGCATAAAAGGTCACCATGTAACAAGATATCAAACAATTTCCACACACTCAATAAACTATATGTGGAAACTGCTGTATACGGTCTGTAGACTCAAATGCACTTTATTTTTTTATTTTGTCTTCCCCTTTAAAATATGCTTAATCTCTCTATATGTGGAAAGTGCTTTATTAAACAGAATTATCAGTCCACAAAGATGACAGTGTTCTTGTCAGAGAGGGAAATCACAGGTATCGTTCACATAGTGTTTTTATATACTTCCTGTATCTTCAATGCGGACACATCTTCCTGACACCGACACCACACCCTGGAGCATACTGATGTCACTACAACCAATATGATCAGCAAAACGGTTGTGTTGGACAAATTTTTATTGTCTCAGGAAATAAAGCAGACAGAAATGTTTTTTCGTACATGTGTGTTTGTCAAAGGACATTTTTGTATTTTTGTGGTAGCCATTTTGGGCGTCTTATTTAAGTGATCGATATATGTTAATTTCGTACAATGACGTACAATGACGTACAATGACGTACAATGACGTATCACATATTTACGTTTCTAAAAAGCATGCACTTGCATTGTCGGTAATATTTGGTGAAGGAACTGCTCCGATGTTTTAGTATTCGCGATTGTTTGGGGGATACTTATTTGGGTCAAAAGTTAGCAAAATACGCAGCTAACCAGTCAATATCTCTCGGTTATCGGTCTATAATCCTGTCATTGGTCGATCAAAGAACCATATATCTGTATTTCTCAGGTTGATTTCTATCCTCATAAGTTAATAGGAAAAGGCTCTCAGAAAATAAACATACAATCAGTTTGTCAAGAGGTTATTCTGAGTTGTGTAATTGTTCCACTATGAAGTCTTCATACTCTCTCAGAATTGATCAAGAAGGTTAGAATTGGCTTACTTGATTGTCATCTTCCCGGCGCAGGACTCACCTTGTCTCGAGAAGATGCTTGACTACATACACAAATTCTATTTTCATTCAAATAATACGAGTCGCTGTGCAAAATAATGTGCTTTATGCTTGACCAATACTTGCAGCATGCTTTCGTATTGCACCACTACTATGTATGGATGAAAACAAATAAACGTCTACCGAACTTTCCTAAAATATGGTGAGTCAATGGAAATACGTGTGTCTTTGATGTCATAACATTTGATGGAGTCCTGTTTTGTTTCATTCTCACACTCAACAAATCCTCAAAATGAATTTACATTCAAGTTTCCCCAATTCTTTAGACAAGTCTATAGTCAAAGTAATGTAAAGCAGCTTTGAGGCATACATCAAATCGATCACAAAGGAAACACTAGCAGCATTCACTGTTCACATAATACCCATGAGAAAAATTACATGAATCGTGTGAGGTTGGCTGACACCTATTGTTTAAACCTCTCTGTGGTATGTTTTACAGTCGTTAACATACTGACATTGCCTATCATTTCTGTCATGTGTTTGCGTCATCTATAGTTTTATTAAAATGCTATGTAAAAAGCTAACATTAGCCTAAACAAGAAATCGTTTTAATTTTCTACATTTCCACAATTACACACTTTCCACGAACGTTGAATCTACATAAGCACAGATCTCATATGTGATGTAAAGTAATAACACTATTACACTATATCTTACAACAAGACAAAGTTGCCACCCCCATAAGTCTGTGATATTCACTAATCGATAACGTGATAAACACGTTAATAGCGTTGCCCTTCAATGCCTTCATACGTATTGTATTGCTATAATTTTAGCGGCTCTGATCGTTGATAACCTTAACAGACAATCACTTAGAAAATGTCCCTGTATAATTTCCAATCGGAATGATCTCATTACGCAGTCATTATGTTTGATTCACCTCAAATGTTATTGTTCAGCAGTGGCTTCCGTCTAAGCTTTACACCAGCATTGTGTCGCCTTTGATACCCAGTATAAAATCGATTACCTCCTTGTAATGTGTTGTGTAGAGAATTAACATGCTACTATAACGTGTTGTAATAAACAAATCGACTTCCAATTAGAAACAATTGAAGCGAACGCAATATAAAATGGTTTATTATCATTTGAACGTTTACACATCAGGATCCGATGTTAAAATTCGGCGACGATAAATAGTTGGACTAATAAAAACCCGCCAGTAATTATCATGTGATACATCTAATAGGACTTTACTCAAGAAGAAAAACTTAACAACTTCAATACATATATTGAAGAAACTGTCTATTTTTATTTCCGCAAATTTCTTTATTGATTCCAAATTTGGATACTATGTGTATCTTTATTTTTGTTAAAATAATTGTGGAACAATGAAAACTGATTATTTTGTTGTACATTCAAGGCCAATTAGCTGATATTCTATCATGTTGCTTGTAAGTTGATCTGTGTACATGCTGCTTTCTTTGTTTAAATCAACGAATAACTGGACATCCATAAAGCTCTAGACGGAAAAATGGACGAGGGCTACACGTGACTGGCAGGAATCTAAAGAAACGCCCGGTAACCGGAACAGGAAGTGACGTAGTATGGACTACGGCCGTGGCCGTTCCAGAAAGGGGCTGAAACATAAATAATTCCAATTAAATGTCTCCTTGTTAAATAAATCTTGTATGACAACATTACTTAATTATTTTTATCATTATTAAATTTCGCTTTTTTATTATCTCAGAATGTCACAATGTTTCTTGAATTTATTTATTTGTTTGATTGGGGTTTTACGCCGTACTTAAGGTTATTTCACTAATATAACGACATGCAAGCCCAATGGGTTAAGGAAACCACCCTCGACGCAACTGACAACAAACAATGACAATCAACCAGACAATCACAGGACATATTACATGGTGCAATTAGACCAAGTGTGCAAATTTACAGTGCTAGACACCACAAACAGATCCGCTGCGTGTTGCCTCTTAGCTCTGAGAGCACCATGGCAACAGGAAGCTCCCTCCAACCGCCCGCCAATGATTCTTGGAAATAGGGTCTCTATGGCGACATGATACATCTTCCGGGAACCAGAATTGGAGAATAACGTCTTACAGGGGCTCGGAATGAAAGTGGTCAAACGATTTCGTTTAAAAATATAAATCTCTTTGAAAAAGGATAGGCGAAGCAATGATCTAGAAACATTTGTTGTAGAATATAGAATTAGAATTTTAGAAAAACAAAAACAAATCCTTATTTTCGATTCAATTAAAATACCAAACAAGACATTCTATTTGTAGGGTTCTTGATGTTACTTACATAGGGGCTGTTATCTGTACCGGTGTAGACTTTGAAGTTGTTGCCATCTGAACTAACGGAAGCATGGAAGACAGACACGTATGCTGTGGCGCTGATACTCTGTTGAGCCACAGCGTGAATGGACCACAAGGAACCTGTTGTAAAAATAATATATTAATTGGGGCAAAGATAAAGAATCAAATAACTGTGTTCAAAAAACCTTACGTCTCTTTTCGTATATTTTCTGCAGTTAGATTCAAATCTTATCTGAAATATGGACATAAAGACGTTTTAAAAGTAGTGTTAATAGTATTGATCTCTCTGCAGAAACATTATTTGGTGGTCATTTTTCCCCCTGTATCAGTAGAAATCCGGATTGAGTTTTATGATAGTCAACAATACGAAAACCTCATCTTATAGCATACTATTGAGGAAGAATTATAATTTCTGTCTTCTCCAGTAAGGCGAACATAATGCGAATGCATTGTTATCTGTAAGTGTAAATTTGTGAAATTTTCATGAAAGATGAATCTCGACGTGTCGATTTCGTAAGCCGATTTACCTAGATCTATTTGAATCCACGAGGTGTTGTCGTTACCACCCCAGCCAGCCTTGTCTCCTAATCTGCCTCCATATGCCTGATAGGTAGAATACCCGTTATGTGCCGACATTAAAGCGTCCGGAATCCTCTTTAAGTTTGCAGCCACACCAACGGGGTTCACGTCACAATCTGAGAATTAAAACAATAGATAGTACTGTCGTCATATGAGCCCATAACAAAGAGACAATGCACACAAAAGACGTATTGAATAAATTAATTATTCCCTGAAATTCTACCATATCGATATGAAATAGAAGACCGTCAATCAATGCGTAACAGTCTAGGAATAATCAGCCCGTCTGGTGTGATTTGGACACGAAATGAAGATGCCGTATAGCTGTTTTCAAATAGCGTCACCCTAATAAGAAGAACAAGACGAAGAACAAGAACAATAACAAGATGAGTATTGATTGAGTAACGGTTATCTGTTTAAATTTACTTGTCTGAGCCATTTGACGTGTTCAAGGGCATTAAATTACTAAGCTCAAGCGGTATCCACATTTATCTATATGAGGCATGTGACCATATGACCAACTTGATCCAGGTATACGTCATGTGCTATATTGCACGATACAGATGGTTCACATTTAACCTTGTAGGATGAAATTTTGTTAATACTACCAACCCAGGCCTTCTCGGACGGAAACATTGTCCCTTGGCTTCATACATCGCGTCATGCTAGTATAATCCTAATCAAGTTCTTGGTCTGACTGCTTAAAACTAATCCCAAACTTTATTTTCGTCGCGGGAGTTCAATGCGATCTGTCGCTCAGATTCCATCAGGTTTGAAAATGGCGATATTGTTTAAATCCGTTTCACTAGCTGGAAGAAAGTTTGGATTATACTGGCGGGAAGCTGTGCATGAAGGTAAGGGACTTTTATTTGTATGGAATTAAATAATCTTATTAGTTTCAAGCGTTGATTCGTTCGAGAAGACCTGGTTTGGCCGTATTTCGCAAACAAAATCTCTTCCTACACACGAGAATGGTATGCATCTAGAACTGTGACCAACATATTTCTCATTTCAACTATGTGATGTCGATGTGTTAGGTACGGTACACATCAGTAGGAGGAACAAGACTGCTGCTAATACGTCCCTTACGGCGGTGAAACTTTTCCGCCGTAACAATTGATTTTAACGAACTTTTGAAAATTGATAGGAAGAGAACTTCAGGGTTAATGTGTTATAATAGCGTTGGTAGGTCAATTTTGGTATCCTTTTCGTATCGAGTTAATTCAGTAAAGTCTCTGTTAACTAGTCTGGTTTGGGATGAATACGTACCGAGTTCACAGTTTGTACCCCCATATGGATGGGTACAGTGACAGGTATGGCCTCCGGGAATCACCACTTCACAACTACCACTATTTAGGCAAGGTTCTGGTAAGCATGGTGCTGTTTCCTTTGTCTGAGTAGGAGCTGTCGCTGGGTAAGGATCCCTTGACGGAGATGATATAACCAAATTCAGATCTGAAGTCTTCTTAAAAGGAGATGTTCCAACAGAAGGTACAGTAGCAGACGCTGATTCCTTCTCAATTAGCAGAATCGTTGGTTCTGTTGCGGCAAAACCGTGTGACTGAACTGTGTGTCTGTTTGAAGGAAATATCCTTGTCTGGCGAAATCCATGGCCTGCAGTTTGTGCTGTAGCGGCTCTAACATAAGCCCTTCCGAATATTTTAGCCACCGGCAATGTTGTTACTACACGGCCGGGGTTATTTCTCAGCCACTTCTCGAGCTCT
>JAUELC010202930.1:0-10781 GCA_031471745.1 Cryptochiton stelleri | reverse complement strand
GAGGTACAGACTAAATGAGCGAGTCATACGATAACTCCGGCTATCATGGGGCGTTTCTTATTTGTACGAGGTTTCCTCATGGTTTTCCACCGTATTATAAAAAACATGTAAGGTTCACAGACACTGTAGAGTAAGAAGTGGATTAAATCTATCATCAATGTGAGTCCCAAAGACCAAACAAACCACATACATGTAAGCAGCTCATGTCGTTTCGAAAAACTAGTCACTCAGGCACATGTACGTACATGAAACCCTATTAACAGTACATTTACATGTAAATTGAATATGTAAGAGGCTATTAAGAAAGTAAGATTTGCTTTTAAAGTAAAATAGCATCACGTACATAATTATGTAGGCAGTATTGTTGATGGACTGTATTTGACAAATAGACCAGTGTATCACCATTCATTTGTGGTATTTGGAATAATATATATTTTTTAAAAGAGATTGAGATATAATAATGTACATGTATAGTATGTAGCTGCAGTGAGAAAAAATAAGATTCTAAGTGTAAAAGTAATCCAATACTTAATTAAATTTATGACGGAGATGGCTGGATTTATAAATACTACTGAAACTTCCCCACAGTGTAGATTTTTTGGTAGTACATGTAGATTGATATTAAGTTGACAGTATTAGTTGTAAAATCTTTTTTATAGGCACATTTCTTTTGAACTCCATTTTAAATTTTTCTGAGATTATCAGATAAATTACAATACAACTGTGCTATTATAATCTACATGGATTTGCTGTAATATGAAAAGTCAAAACTCTTGCTATTCATGATCTGTGATTACAAAAATAAAGGCCCCTTGACCTACGGGTACTTGCTACATGTACTGTAAACGTGTGGTTGGTGGGAGCTGCCAGTGTTCTCTTCACTACATGTACATTTATTAAGGGGCATTATGAAGTCAATTTGTTGCGCTGTAAATTTTGATAATTTTCACAATTTGTCATATTGCACCAGGGGCCCACACTGGCTCAGCGGCTATGGTGTTGGACTGCTGATCCTTCTTTCGATGTACCGCAAAGGTTCACTTCGCCCAGTGGACCACAGGTATAAGAGGGAGTCACATCGTACATGTACTATCGTGGGTGGCAGGGTTTGAAATAAGGGAAAATATTTTGTTAATTTGATCAGTTGTTCTTATTTAACTTAACACAGAAAATTCACTAAATTTTGATCAGTTGTTCTCACAATTTGATCGGTAATCACTGATCACCGGCCCTTAATTCCATCCCTGGGTGGTGTTTTTTTAAGACTTTTTCCTCTAGCAGGTTTCCCCCATATTTAGTAAGGCAAAGCGAGAAGTGGATAATCTGTCGTCCTATAAGTGAAATACCCTTGAGTACGACGTTAAATCCCAATCAAACAAATAATCATCTTATTGTGCCATGTGTTGCGCCTGTCCTTGTCTTCTATCTCGTCATTGTTTTTTGACACAAGGCAGTGGTGTTGAGGGTGGTCTCTTTCACCTATCGAGCTGGCATGCTGTAATAATTTGAGTGAAATGAACAGTATTGTGTAAAACCCCTTTCAAAACAAAAACAACTACATGTACAGTACACCAAATAAATAACCTAATGACGTGGTCAACATGATGTGGACATCATGTCCACATCATGTTCACATCATGTTGACAACATGTTCTAGCCAGCTAGATTTCACAGTTAATTTTGAGTTAAGTATTTAAATTTTAATCAAAAACTTGTGAATACGGTTCAACATAGTTCAGTGAACATGTGTGTGAAATTTTAGGAAAAAATTAAAAAAAATAAAGAGTTTAAAGAGAAAATGGTGTCTCAATGTGGAAGACATGGTTTAGACATAATGTGAACATAATGTCTACATCATGTCCACATCATGTTCTTTTTTCATTAGGTTATTTATTTGGTGTACTGTAGACTATATTCATTTGGTGATATAATTATTGCACTTTGAGAAATAATCCACTAAACATTCACTCTATTTTTATTTGTGGATATTAAATCAGTTAGCTGTCTCTTATTATATATACATATAAACTGTCTATGCAGTGGGAAGGGTTTATATTCTTAATGTCATTGTGATACATCTTGATTTACTCTGTTTTCATACATTCTTTATTTTGTTTATTTCAGGAACAATAATGCTGGACTTCATGATTGCATCAGTTTTTTTATTACAAACTTCCATATTCTTGATATAAATATACTCTTGTTTAGGTTTTGATTATTTTTCATAGCTTTTTAATATACTACTGATTTATGTATCCGTTATTAGATAAAAGCTATATTGCCGTACTTCAGTTATTTACCTAATTAGGTAAACTTATCAAATCTTTTAATTAAGCTTCAAGCTTCGCCTGGTTTTATAAACAGTTTTGCTTGACAGTTATTTAATGATATGGCTGTTTACTGTTCTTTGTTTTATTCTATTTTTTTCTCATAATACATTCTTTGAAATATCTTGTGTGGTGGTACATGTGTCTTTTAAAGGAGTGTAAATTATGGGTTTTATGTAATAAACTGTTTGTTATATTCCTAGTCTATGCAAAAACGCAAATTTGAAGTCTTGTATTAAAATAAAATCAAGTGTGTATATCAATGGAATAATATGTTTTTCATGTGAAATTAGAATGACTCACTTTCACATGTCTACAGGTCAACTAATTTTAGGGTACTAATTTGAGTAATAAATTATCAAGATATAAAGAATTGTTAATGTTTTACGTTTTTCTGTTATTTTTTCAAATATTATAGGATATATATATTTATAATATTATATTACAAAACCACTACAAAAAGCTGGTAGATTTGCTAACAAAACAACAATGCATTAATTGGGAGTAAGGTAAAGTCTCTTTGACAATTTTATTTGTATCCGGTGATGGGACACTTTAATAAACTGGCTGAAACAACCTAAATCTGAACTACATGTAGATACCAGATTTCAGAAGATACCAGTCTCAATAATGGCTGATTATGTGGATAGAATTGAAGGTGTGCCAAATAGTTTAGGCCTAAGGAATTCTACAATGTAATTAGACCCAATGCATACCAGGCGAATTTTTACTGTCTGGTCCTTCCTCCACACGATTTTTACTTCTCACGATTTTTCCAATCCAATATCAAAGTGCCTGAGGTTTGAAATATAATTTAGCCTGACAGTCATGAAAACAAAACTGGCATGGTTACCTTTTTCATTTTCTAGTTATTTCAAAGAGCACCTGAACACATTGTTCATTTAGCAATAAGTTATAGGTAAATAATGTGTTAAAACAGTAGGTCTACGGACATGAAGGTTCAAGGGTTAGTCCGTCGTGTTAGACAGGCGGTTGGAGGGAGTTTCCTTTTGCTCTGGTGCTCAGAGAGCTAAGGGGCAACATAAAGCCGTGTGGGGTTGTAATAGTAACCCCTATTGAAATATATGAACTTTATTTCAAAAAGACACAGTAACCGTACAACTCTAACCCCTATTGAAATCCGTCAACATTATTTAAATAAGTCACTGTGAGCATACAACTCTTAACTCCTATTCAAATTATAGTTTTTCGGTAAACATTCAAAGGAAATCACAAACAGACACCGCGTTCATGTGAATGAAATATTCTTGAATACTGCGTTCAAACAAAATCAATCCAAAGCAAATCATTGTGACTTACATGTAGGCTACTGTAATTTATAGGATTGTTATTAATCTCATTCTTATTATTACTATTTCGATTGTTTCTCCGTTTTTGTCAGAAGCTAAAAGAGGGCAACAACATCTTAGCTAGTGCTAATAGCATACCATGATATGTTTATAGCGTTATTGTAAGTTTTGATCATAATGCCGCCATCTTGGGATATTTCGGTCTTGTTTTCAAACTGTGAACTCAATGAAGGTTTAGCTCCCAACTTTTAAATTCGACAGACTGATAGAACATTTCAATATTACACAAGTTTGAGAAAATTCTTAAGGTTACTCAAATTTCTGGTCAAATTAACGAATTGAGGAGGCTTCATCAGTCACTTAATAGAAAATTCGTTGACATAAAAGTTTGAATTTCACCTTGGTAATAGAAAAACATTATTTCTTTTATTCGCCATTAAAATATACTACTTCCATTTTAATAGTACAATACTTATTAGGTGTGAACAAATCATAATATTAATTACAGTTGTAGTTTTCTTTATCTTTCTTCGTTTGACGTTTTGAGAACGACTGACCTACTTTTATATTTTCGCTCACTATGACGCCATAGGACCGGGTGAAAAAAAAACCCCGACTTTTGAAAGGGATGGATGTAAAGGTATTTTGACACGAGGAGTTTATATCCGCCGTTATTTTTTGATATCCTATATAGATATCGCAAAAAAAGTATTTTTAGGCCCAAATATTATTGGGGTGTGGCGGGATGAGATATTAAATTGATACCGGTACATTAATCTTCAAATATACATGTATATCTATTTCTGTTCGCTTTTAAATTCCGTTGTGTATTCTGATTGATATGTTGTTTTCATGATCCTATACTGCCCTACTCTGACAAAAGGAAGCAAGTGACAAAACCTTCATTTTGATATTTTGCCACAAAACATGAATGTTTACAGCCGTTAAAGAATATAATAGCTGCCGAAACTTATTAGCTATTTAAATGATCACAATAAAAGACGAAATAAGGTGGCAATGATCCGTTTGATAAATATCGAGATATATATCTGAAATGTCGGTTGCTTCCTTTTGTCAGAGAAACTATGATAATTATGAACTGGAAAACAACAACAAAAGGAAGCAAGTACAGAAATAAACTAAACTGTTTCGGTAATTGTTTAAAACTGATTTATTTATAGCAAAACACTCAGTATTAAATTATATGCTCAACAAAAATTAGTTTTAGTTGCTTAAATCAGCCAATACAGTTAACATTATTTGAGAAGAATAGGTCTGTTTATATACAACATCATTATGATCATGGTGTACATTTTCAAATTTCACTTAGCAGCATTAATAAGTTCAGGCGAAACCCTCGTTAGTGTTTATGAAGTCATTAAAGGATTTATACATTTTAATAAGTAAATATTTAATTATTTGGGATTTAAATGTCTAGATGTCAGTTAATATGCCTTATTAAGACATGTGTTGTAAATAAAGGAAATATTTAATTATTTGGGATTTCAATGTCTAGATGCCTATAATGTTACTTTGCCTTGTAAGACATTTACTTTATAGAGTTAGTTACAGTCAATCAGATCGGGAGAATCTTCGTCAATTGGTAAATCATTCCAGAATTTAACTCTGTTTGCGGGCATGAGGGGACACAATTTTTTAATTATGTCGGACTTTTTTGTCTGAGTCACACCCCTAGGCTTCTCTCTCGGCATAAATTCATGGTTTCCTTTAAACAGGCGATCAAGTAGTTTTTTCTTCAAGAAATCTCCGGACTGAAATTCTTCGTCATCAAGAGAAGATTTCCAATACATCTTACCCGACCCTCTGATAAATTTCACCGAGTGAACTGAAGATAAGCGGGGTTTGCTTGTAAACTTCCCCTGACTTACTCCATTTTCCCATTGCCTAAAGTCGGCGTGTTCTAAAGAAATTACATTTCCGATTTTTGAGATGACATTCTCAAAATCATTAAGGTCATAAATATTTTTTACTGCCCTTAATCCCTTTTCGACTTGAGCATGAAAAGAATCTGCTGACATGAATGTGTGTCCTTTCTCTAAGTATTTGATAGTAACAGAGTGAGGTCCACCCGCTAGATTGACTTCGTTCACCATGGCTGTGTACAGAGTCCAGTTTTTGTTTTGGGCCGTACAGTTATCAGTCCAAAATACAAAATGTTGACAGTCGCGATATCTTGAGTGATGGATTATGTTTGAATAGGCACTTGTTACATCCTCTGCATTACGACCAGAGACCGCTTCGTGCCATATGACACCTGTAGGTTTTTCCTGATTAGCGCCTCTCTTCGTCCCCAGGGGCGCAAACGTCTGATGAAACAAAACCAATCGCCTTGTAAAGACACATGATTTTACACCGGGCATGCGGGGCAGCATAATCACTTTCTGCATATCGACAGAAAAGTACTTTTCGTCATTAGTGCTTTCTTTATTGGCATCAATTTGATAGTTTTTCCGACTGACACGAGCGCATTCTATATGTTGTTTCCATTCTTTGCACAACTGACATTCATCATTTTCATCCATGTTATGTTCGTGTTTTTCATAAATAACACAATCCTCACACTCCTCTTCACCCAGTTTCACAAAACTAATGTTCATAATCTTGATAACCCTGCGGTAGGTCTCGTATGATGCCACATCTGGTTTTTTAGAGACAAAATCTTTATACATGTCCCGCACTGATAGCTCAGGAGGTAGATACTTTCTATGGGGTGCATGTGCCCTTCTGTAATGACTGATACTTGGATTGAAAGAGTTAATATGGTTCTCTATCACAGCAGAATCTGTCTCACTCATTTTGTGTTTGGGTTCATGCTTCCCACGCTTATCGCAGGGTGGTGACAAGGAAAAAGCTGGAGCGGAAGTGAGTGTTACGGTAATTATTTTGTCAGAAGTAAATCCCAGTGTGTTCAAAAAAAATGTTTTGCACACTACTTTATCTTCGCCATTCTGTTGTGGTAATGTATATATGCGACTGCTATTCCTGTCATAAAATCTTACGGTGACAGCCTGTGCTCTCTTCTTGGGTACCACTTTAACGTATGAAAATATCCATGCGCGGCGCTGCATATAATCCATCTCCCAGAAAAGTTTGTGAATTTCAACTCTCCGGTCCTGATCAATTTTAACACTACATTTCCTTTTGCATTGACAAGGAGGTCTTAGTGGGTGTTTTTCAATGTCTCTGTGTTTCTTAGCCTCTATTGTCCGCACTCGCTTATTTCGGGATTGATTGTCCATAATGTGATTATCAACATTAGTTAGTGGAGGAGCAGGTGGTAGTTGAAGAGATATAGCTGTGGTCTCACTATGATGTGTAGTTTGTGAGGAAGGTTGGCAATTTTCTTTGTCGACTTCTTCATCACTATCTGGGACCCTGCAATAACAAAACATACATTATATGTCAATCTGTCATTAAATGAATTGATTGGTTGTATATAGATGTCAGCGGGCACTCATTTGATGACAATTTTGATTTGTATATTTTTCTTTTTGTACATTTACAGTATATATAATACGCAACTAATTGTAATCTTGTTATATAACCTGTTGTCATAAAATGTGTATATAATATGTGGACATGTTTATATTTTAAAACTGACAAAATCATAGATTACCTAGCTAATTTCTTCTTTTTTTTTTTTTTTTAAAGGATAAATTTAGATATCTATATCAGTCCAACGTTAAAATGTTTATATGTTTTTGTATAATGAGAAAATAAAGCTAATAAAGAAATAAATGTTGAAAAAGATGACATTACCACACTGAATCACATATATCCTCAGCCTCAGTTGATGAGTTGGAACTTGATACATGTATATCGGCAGCCTCGTTTCCAGTTCCATGCCCCGGGCCCCTAAACAAATAGAACATTTTACATTAATTTACAATGCATTAAAATTCAGAAAGTTATATTCCTATTCTGTTGTTAATATATGTGCTAGAAGTCTTTGATTTTTTTTTTTGCAGTACTAGAGTAACATATCAAACTGGTTCATTATGGTTACAGGTACATAGTGCTAACTAGCAAACTTTCCAAATATTTTAAGTTTGCGATATTTCTGGGAAAACAAAGACATAATGTTTCATCATTCAGATTTTTCGGGATTATGATTTATTTTAATTTGGAAACAAACCCAATAATATGTTTGTTTGTTTGATAAGTGTTTAACATTATATCCAAGGGTATTTCGCTTATATGTCGACTGATTCCCCACTTCTTACTCAACACTACTTACTATGGTGCTAAACCGAGAGGAATCCTCGGAAAAATCAGCCCCGCTATTAAAAGTCAAAGTCACCTCATGTGAATCCAGCTGAACGTAAGCAGGTCTAGTAGAGGCTTAAACTTGTGCGGCACGTCAAACAAGGATCAGCAGTCACACTAGTCAAACACGTTAAGTTACTACTTAAAGGACAAGTCCAGCGTTTTTCATCCTCAACTTATTATTTTTAACGTTTATTTTGAAAGACCTTTAAGTGTGTGACATTGGGAACCAACAAAGCATAGCCGTTAATTAGTTAATTTCAAAGCCGGAAGTGACGTCAAAAATCGCCGAACGATGAGGTACATGTACCTGACTGTACGTCTCCCAGTGGATGTGTCTACATCTACAACGAAACAACAGCAATATAGCAAAGATAAAGTGTGCAGAGAGGATACACGAAGACATTCACGACTAGACGGGTATAGAAGAGACCTGGCTTATCGGGGATTTTGGACGTCACTTACACTTTTTAAATTAACAAATTATCGGTTATACTTTATCAGTTCCCAATGTTACATGCTTTAATGTCTTACAAAATAAACGTTAAAAATAATAAGCTTAGGTTGAAAAACGCTGGACTTTAAGCCAGATCCCCCCAATAATGTGAGTAAGCACCGCCTTATTCGTTATAGGTTTAACGAAGCCTCCGATCAAGCTTAATAAATTGATAATTATATTACCTGGTCGGAAAAACTCTGCTTTCAAATTCATTGTCAGTCGAAGTATCCGAAGAGTCGCGTCTTTGTCGCTTTTTGCTAATTACACCTCTGGAAATCAAAAATAATAATATATCATTGTGTCTAGCATTTACATACATTTAGGTCTAATGCACATCTTTCTGTTAGTTTCCATTGTTTCCAAATTTAATAAATAAATTAGGGTTAACCTAAAATTTACACGACAATGGATTAGCTTGTCAAACTATTTTTACGGTGTAGGGGCTTACGTGGCGATAACAACAGTTAAGAAGAAAAAAAAAACATAATGTGTGTCTCTCTGTTAGCCTCAGACATATTTACTTAAATAATAGTGTTTATCTATGACACATAATGCTTATTACTTAACTAATTAAATAATTTCAGCAGTCTGCAACATATCTATTGTTGAACAACAACAACAACACAACAATAAACACAGCATTAAATTAATTTATTTATCTAAAATACACAAACATTTTAAGCTTTCACAACAGCCATTGTATTTCTAAATCAGTTACACACTTACCTGTCTTGTAAATCAGCGAATAGCTCCGAAAACAATAGTCTTTTCGACATCTCAGTTGTTCTGTAAAATCATCCCACTGTAACTTTGATGGACCGAACCCCTAAGCTACGGCACACGCGATTGGCTGATAGCAGACGGAACGAGCATTTTCATTGGCTAGTTACTTGCTTCCTTTTGTTGTTGTTTTTTGCTGACATGTGTGATGTTGCTTCCTTTTGCCATCTCTGTACAGAGGTAACTATAATGTATTTTTTACAAATAATCTTGTCAGTATATGCAGACTATATTCAAGTACTCAAAAAATAAGTTATCTCATTTTTGACCTATTTGTCACTTGCTTCCTTTTGTCAGAGGACGGCAGTATTGTCAGTGGTTTGGGTAAGTCATATGTCACGATGTCAATGTTGTATTTACAAACCTGAAAAGAAATATGTTTGAGTAAATAGCAGTTGTATATGTATTACGTTGCATTCCCATTCTGCTATCTTCCATATAACATACCATTCGACATACACAGGGTTTCAACTCATTAGTAGTATTATCTTTTTTAATGTATGCGACCCGTTGTACTATACGGCATGTATGTATAGACAGAGTAAAGAGAAGAAAGCAAAATTATCAAATCACAGACCCCTCTCGTCTTAATTCAAAAATGATTTTAACAAATCCTTTCTGAATATACTCGTATTTTACCTCGTCGTCTCGTTAATGAAAAGCATTGGTATTCAGTCTAACGAACCAATCACAATCGTTACTGTTCGACCTGTTATCTTAAAAACAAAATCCAGCTCGCTGGCTAAGGGCAGCATGTTCTGAGCATAATCATGCAACGCCGTTGAACTGTTACAATGGGCGTTGCACACTTCTGGTTAATATACTTCTGGTAAAACCTATTACAGGTGAGATTAAAAATAGGATATTAGGATGTTTCACCTACTGAGCACAAACCCATCTTGGTTATACCAGCACTCGATCAACAAAGCAAAAGAGAACAAATAAAACCAATGAGACAAACCATCGTCTAAAAAATAAAGAAAGCATTATTCAACCAGTCTTTTTAAAGACGACAGAAAGTTATGTCATTTTTTCAGTTTTTTGGACATATATTTTAGCTTGAGCTAAGTTTGTTAGCCATGTAACCCAATATTTTGTTGCTATTACCATAGTGCGGATGCTCAGATACATGGACAATTATATAAAGGAGGATATTTTCCATTCTGTATAGCCGACATCTACTGTAAAGGGAAGGAATCCAGTTAAATAGACTGTGAACGTGTACAAATCGGGCTCACTTGTCAAAACAACCAGTACATAGGCTTATCATGTAAAACTGGTAAGAACACTGAATGTGGTCTCTCTGGAAAAGAAGTAATACTTTCACCATAGTCGGTCATCTCTGAACTAGATTTATAATTGATAACTCAATTATATAGTCTTGTAAACAAAATCTGTATTGTTTAGGAAGCTTTATTTGCTCTTTTTTCATCTCAATTGACACACTTAAGCTCCTTACATGCACGTCATAAATTATATTATTATTGTGATATTTAGCTTCAATTAGACCTGTTGTTACGTCTTGTTAGGATTGCACAGGTTGCACACAACGAACAAAACACATTATTAACTCATAAC
>JAUELC010202820.1:0-10783 GCA_031471745.1 Cryptochiton stelleri | reverse complement strand
GCGGGAGCTTCCTGTTGCCCTTGTGCTCTCAGAGCTAAACCCTTAGCTCTGAGAGCACCAGGGCAACACAAAACTCCCTCTATCCACTCGCAAGAAGCTGTTGTGGCGTCCTGTTTTGTACTGTGATTGTCTTGTATCTTGTCATTGTTTGTTGCCAGTGGGGTAAGTACTGTGTAAAACCCCAATCAAACAAACCGTTGTCATTTTGCAAAACTAACCATCAGTTCTGTTGCTATCGGTAGAAGTTTGTGGTCATCGGCCATTTCATAAGTTGCCCAATGTGATTGAGCCCACCCTATTCTTAATATCTCCCCCCAATTAAAACAGTCACATGTGATTTGAAATATGACCAATCTGCTGCTTGCAAGAATCGCTTGCTTCAAATTGGGGTAAATGATTATGGCTTCAAAAAACTTTTTTTTTTTTTTTCTCCACATATTTCTTTATTATATTATTGATCAGTTATCTGACTTTTAGTTGTCTTTGACAGGATTTCTTATATGGCTTTGACTCTACCTTATTCAGATAATGGATAGACAGTTAGAAGGCAGAGCTGCCGAGTTATATCAGTGCCAAAAGTTTGGAGAGGCAGCTAATATCTATACACAATGTCTGGAAATTGCTAAGGAGCAAAATGACAGAGTAAACTTACTCCTAAACAGAGCATCCTGTTACTTAAAAGAGGTATTTAATCTGTCATATATGATCGTAAGTTTACACCTGTAAATGTATAAGTCTTGATTTTTTTTTCTCAAACAGCTGTCACTGGTTGATTTAATTTTACTTTTAAAGATGGAGTTTGATAATTCCAAAAAGTTTAAAAATTAAATAGTAATGATTATAAGCATGTATTAGATATACAGGATGTGGATTACAGGTACCAGGTTCGTGGTCATATTATAAACTACCCATTTTCGTATGTAGATCTGGACCAATATTAAAGAAATAGTGTTTCCCAAACCTTGGGCGGGCAATAGGAGGGAGCTTCCTGTTGCCCTTGTGCTCTCAGAGCTAAGGGGCAACACGAAGCCCATCTGTTTGTGGCATCCTGTTATGTCCTGTGGTTGTCTTGTATCATGTCATTGTTTGTTGCCAGTTGCATCGGAGGTGACTTCCTTCACCCATTGGGCTGGCACGCCGTCTTATAAGTGAAATAACCGTAAGTACGGCGTAAAACTCCAATCAAACAAACAAACAAACACAGTATCCTGTTCAATAGATTGAAGACATCTTTGCCTGTATCATCATCAATAGATTGAAGACATCTTTGCCAGTATCATCATCAATAAATCAATAAATTGACGACATCTTTGTCTGTATCATCATCAATAAATTGAAGACATCTTTGCCTGTATCATCATCAATAAATCAATAGATTGAAGACATCTTTGCCAGTATCATCATCAATAAATCAATAAATTGAAGACATCTTTGCCTGTATTATCATCAACAAATCAATAGATTGAAGACTTCTTTGCCAGTATTATCATCAACAAATCAATAGATTGAAGACTTCTTTGCCAGTATTACCATCAACAAATCAATAGATTGAAGATTTCTTTGCCAGTATTATCATCAACAAATCAATAGACTGAAGACTTCTTTGCCAGTATCATCATCAATAAATCAATAGATTGAAGATTTCTTTGCCAGTACTATCATCAATAAATCAATAGATTGAGTACTCACAGTATCATAATCAAAAGATTGAGGACTACTTTCACATAATCATGTTCAATAAATCAATAGATTGCGGACTTCTTTCACAGTATCCTCATCAATAAATCAATAGATTGAGTACTCACAGTATCATAATCAATAGATTGAGGACTACTTCCACATTGTCATGTTCAATAAATCAAAAGATTGAGGACTTCTTTCCCAGTATCACCACCAATAGATTGAGGACTTCTTTCCCAGTACCATCACCAATAGATTGAGGACTATTTCACATTATCATGTTCAATAAATCAATAGATTGAGGACTTCTTTCCCAGTATCATCCCCAATAGTTTGAGGACTTCTTTCACAGTATCATCACCAATAGATTGAGGACTTCTTTCACAGTATCATCATCAATAAATCAATAGACTGATTGTATAATAGTGTCTTTAATTTGTCCGTTATGTGTCTCATGGGGTATCAGGTGACTTCCTGGCTCATCAAGTTGGCAATGCTGGTGGTTGGTGGGTGCTACCTGTGTCGTGGTGGGCGCTGAGCTTATTGAGGGGAAACTTGAATAGCACTTAATTTGCACACCTTGTCTAATTGGTTCATCTTTTGTGCCCTCATTGTCTTGTATCTTGCTTGTTGCCAGTGACAAGAAGGGTGGGTTCCGTTACTGATTGGGCTGACATGCCATCATAAGAGGGAAACAACCTTAAGTACAAAATGAGACCTCAAACAAACACACAAACAGTTTTGTTCTTTCTTACATACTTATTCAATCGGTTCATTGGTCACAGTTACACAATTTTTCTTGTTTTGAAATCTGTCAGATTAACCTTGTTATCCTTGTTTCTTAGGAAGAAGATCATTGTTACAATTTTGTACATTTTTTTGTGAAAATGGCCTTGCTTTTATACTGTCCCAAGATAATTTTATTTTATGCCAATTTATAACATAAAGCATGGTAATTAGAGTTATGAGAGAGAGTGTTATGAATTAATCATAATTCATACCGTTTAATGTTTTATCTAAATATAGCTTCATTTTATATCTTAAAATAAAGATATTTTTATTGACAGAAATTCAACAAAGGCAAAGATAAATTACTAGGCATACCTATGGTACTGTATTACAAGTAACTTAAAAATATTGAAACAATGATCTGATCACATATCTCAACAGAACTGTTTCCATGGTTACCTCTTGTTCATCCTCTTCATAAATTCTAACATAGTACAGAAAATAATGTTGTAATGATCCTATTTAGTTTCTTATTCCAACAGGATATTTTAAACTGCACCTGTCTTAATGTTTGTTTGAAAAGGAAACACAATGCAAGCTTTATATTCTGGGCTAGTTTTGTAAAACTTAGTGAGAGTCTAGATGAATTCCCGCAACGATTTATTACAGAAATAAACAAAACAGTTATATATAAATGAGGACCCACGCTGCGGCTCAGTGGTTAGCACCTTGGACTGCTGATCTTCCGTCAATGTATCACAAGGGCTCAAGTCTCCCAGTGGACCACCGGCTATCGCGGAGGTGGTTTTACAAGGTATCCTCTGGGTTTTCCACCATATTAAGTAATGCAGAGTAAGAAGTGGATAATCTGGCGTCATATAAGTGGAATACCCTTGAGTACGACGTTAAACACAAATCAAACAAACAAACAATCTATGTGAATGTTAAAATGTTTAACAAGAATTTGTGATAGATGCCGAGGTTGATAGAAGGTTCCTATTGCCCTGGTGCTCTCTGAACTAATGGGCAACACATACCCAATTTGTGTGTCTCACTATGTTTTATTGTGCACCATGTAACTTTGCACACTGTGTCTTAATCCACCATGTATTGCGTCCCGTCATTGTCTTGTATCTTGTCATAGTTTTGTTGCTAGTGATGTCAAAGGAGGTTTCCTTCACCCATTAAGCTAACAGATCATCATATAAGTGAAATAACCTTAAGTACGGCATCAAAACCCAAGCAAACTAACAAGAATTTTGTAGATTCTAGCAGGTCATCATGTAAGAGTTTTTGCAAGCGTGATCTCTGAAACACTCGGGAATTTCTTACCCTGATACTAATTGTCCAGCTCTCTTCTACAAAAGACTTCATCAGTATATTAATTTAAACAAGCTCTTTTTACAGATATCTTTGCTCTTTTTCAGAAGCCTTTGCCTCACGTGAGTGCTCCAAGGCCTATCTTGGCATGCTTTATGATAATGTGTGAATAATGTATGGTCAACACTCAAGATTAAAAAATTTGACATTTTCTATTTTCAATATTGAGTGATTAGGTGGAAGCTTCCGGTGCCTGGTTACTCTCTGAGCCAAGGGATAACACAAGGCTGATTTGTTGGGACCAACTTGCGGGGTCTAACGCAGTTAATTTGTACCATTCTTTCTTATTGCACGATGTTTTGTGTTTTGGTGCCTTGAGAGTTGACCATGCATGCTATAATATTGCGGTTACGTTTGCCTTGTGTTTTTATTTTTGCTTGAACTGTGGATGGAACATGACTGTATATTTGCTGAATTGAGTGTTTACATTTATTCCGGAGTGAATGATATACATGTATACATATATGTTATGTATGGTTATTTATTACATTATACAGTTTGGTTTGTCAAGTATAGCTTTTTTGTTGATGTATGTAATATTATATCTATAACAAAAAGATGCAACTTTCATTTAGCACCCCTGTGTCAGTTCTTTATGTAGAGAGAGATAAGCAACCTTCACAAGGGAAGAGATTTGGGTCATTCTATCGTGAGCCTCTGTAGCTCAGACTTTAGAGTGTTGGCCCTCTTGGCTAAAAGTCCCAGGCTAAATCCCCGGTAGAGGAATGCACAGTTTACTTTCTCTTCATTTATAAATATATATATATAATGAGTTTTACATGTGTTAACTTTTTTGATTTTATATTTAATCAAATGTTTACAGATGTTAGTTTAAAGATTGACAGCATCTCGTTGTGTGAAGAGTTGAGCTTTAGTACTAAAATATGGTAGCCGTGTTTATTAAGTAGCATATTAAAATTTGTTGAAATTAAAAATAATTCGTTTGTATGTTGTGTTGTATATTTCTTGAAGTAGTAGCTGTATGGTAGCTGTGTTTAGTAAGTAGTTTCATCAAAATTTGTTGAAATAAAACAAATAATTTGTTTGGATAAAATTTAAGTGAAAAGTAAATTATTTATTGCATTCTAATTTTTAGTAATATACTGGCTCTTCACGAAGATTACCAGAAGTTAACATATTCGTAGGAATTTTAGTATATTAATTAAATCCTCCATCATCGTATATGGGAAATAATTGTCAGTCCAGCGAATAACACCTCACGAAGTAAGCATTTGGTTGTACATTTGAAATCCAGCAGATTTAAAAGAAAAATAAATCTAGTTTACTTACAGAATCTGGATGATTGCCCTTGGTTTAATATTTGCATCATTGTTGTTGAATGTACATATAGAGTTTATCACAAATTAAAACACAGATCATTAAAAAATGCATAAAATCTAACCTTGTAGTAATGTTTATAGCATCACTAGATACAGTATCTTTGTAGAGTAAAGTTAAGACTCTATTAAAAGATGGATGTATGGTGATTCAATATTTCGGCTTAATTTATAACCATTGTCAAGAATGAAGCGCTCTGGCTAACGGCAGCATGTTCCGAGCATAATCATGCAGTCTTCACTTAGCACCGGAGGAACATTAACTTTCCAACAAACCAAAACACTATATTTTTTATGGTTTGTGTTAGTCTGACTATTTACTGTTGGAGTACACTGCCGTCAAACAAGTGAATAACCTTGAGTACAGTGTTAAACACCAATCAATCAATCAATCAATCAAGAATGGAAACTGTATCATACAGTTGCTACATTACTATTTTTGTGAGATGTAACTGCTGCATTTTGGGGGTTTTCTTCTGTCAATTTTGAAGGAAAAGTATTCAAATTTGTGATTCATAAGAAATTGACTTCTATTATCCCCTGCTGTAGAGTGCATGAAAATATGACATTAAATCCCAAAGCAAATAAATAAATAAATATAATTACATACATTTAAGTGAAGTGTCCCTGATTACACCATAAAACATAAAATTAAAAAAATAGTGGTGTATGTAGTCTTAAACCAATCCAGTCGTTTAAAATAGATAAAAATCTTCCGTGCTGTTGTAGCTATTTTTTAAGATTAAAAACTGTTACTTAATTTTTACATAATATTGAGTCACTTTATATTTTATTGCACTGGTTTTTGGGAGCATGTTTTATATATAATATTTTAGTTCACATTGGAACTGAAATATCTTACTCACACTTGGATTGCACACCTACGTTTATTTCACATGTAAACAAACTGTCAATACTAGAGTAACGTTTGCCATCTGTTTGGAAGTATATTCATACTGTCCGCTGTGGAGGGACATTAATTTTCCAACAGAGCATAATATATACTGTAAGATTATATTTGTGTTGAGTTGTGTTGCTGTTTACTGTTGGAAGTAGGCCTACACCGCCGTCATATAAATAAGTGAAATACCCTTGGACATGGCATTAAACATCAATCTATCAATCTAGGAGCCTTGGAATATTTTTAGGGTTATTTGTTTTTCAAAACTGAAATATCGGAAATACATGTGTTTAAAATAGGAATATACACACATTATACAGGTACTTTCTGCTCGGCTTCAAAGAAGTGACCAATATTCAAAGTATTCAAAATGTTCAAAATGTTCTATATACTATGTTTTGTAATATAAAAAAAAGAAGTTTCTAATATGCAACATTGACTGCAAAGATTAGCGTGTTTTTATGAGGTTTCTTCTCCCGCTTTCCACCGAACACCAGCAAAAAGAAATGAGCAAGAAACATATGCTGGATTAAGAAGACCTCAGCAAGGACAACTATGTTAAATGTGAAGAAGATAAAAATTATAACTTATGTTTAAAAGTATTAAGGTATGTTTTGATTTGAATAGGAGCTCCAACGTCAAAAGGCTGATTATGAAATGAGAAAGAAGAAAGCTGAACAGATCCGTATGCAGCAACAACAACAGCAGGATGAGCAAGAGAGAGACGAGAGAAGAAGAGCTGCTCTCAAGGTTAGAACACTTAAATGATGCAAGGGTTTACAGAAATCCAACTCATCCAACTGTACCAACTCAAATACTCACAAATTGAATATTTACTCCTCGAAATTGAATACTTTCTCCTTGAAAATAGTAAATATTAGGGACAAATTGAATATTTAATTCAATCTTCAGGAATCTAAGTCTGAAGACTTCTATCAACTCCTGGATAGGTTGTTGGTTAGAGGTGCCTGTAACCCTTGCTATGCTTGTCCTGTATTTTGTCATTGTTTGTTGACAGTAATGTCATGGGTGATTTTCTTCACCCATTGGGCAGGCATGCTGTCGTAAGAGTGAAATAACCTTAAGCACGACGTAAAAACCCCAATCGATCAAACAAACAAACTTAGATAATTGCAGTGTTATGTTATGGCACTGTCTGTTTGTCTCTTGTGTGGTTTTTGTTAAGTAAAGTAGACACTTGTTTGTCTTTGAAACTTTGTGAGTCTAGCCACACCAGGTTGACTTTTAAATCTGTCTAATTTATCATTCTGTGGCTTTTTAGGCACGCCTGTAAAAAAGCCACAGAATGTTTATGGACAGTGTGTCCATAGTTTTGTGACCATATGACGGACAGTACTGTAAGGTGGTGCCCTCTTCTGAGAATGATAGCCATGAACTTTTCAACCAATCACAAGAGTGTGCTGTTTCATGTGTCACAGCCATATCAGTCAACCATATATTGAAACACAGAAAACTGACACATACTCGTCATTTGTTGTCAAGGTATCTAGCACTCCACACTTTGTCTTATTGCACCATGTCTTACGCCCTGTGCTGGTCCTGTATCTTGTCATCGTTTTTGTTGACAGAGATGTCATTGGGTGGTTTTCTTCACCCAATTGGGCTGGCAGACCATCATATGAGTGAAATTAGTACAGCGTAAAAACCAATCAAGCAAACAAGCATTATCTTAGCTTGAAACTGTAGCACAACATTCTACCGTATGTAATTTTTTCGTAAATAATTTGTTGCAGGTGCTCGCTGACTACAGGCAGCAGGTTTTGAGTTACATGTATATTTATGCTGTCGACTGTGAAGAAACTTTATTTTTCCAAACATGTCAAAAGAGCACTTATATATACACTTTACATTATGGTTGAGTTGTGTTGCTGTTAACTGTTGGAAGTACATCGCCGTCATATATGTTAAATACCTTTGAGAATAACATTAAACATCAGTCAATCATTAAATCATTTGTTCCAGTTACAAGAAGAACAACAGAGGGTTCTGGAACAGAAGAGGCGGGAGGTTGAAGCTAGACAGAACGACAACAACAACAGATTAGAGGAGAATGATACGGGAGTCAAGCCAGCCTCGCAAACATCCACGTCAACACGAGTGCAAGGCAGGGGACAAAACTCTGTTCAAACGCCAACACAAACCAAGAAAAAACTTGAAAACAAGTATGTATTTATTTGTCCAATCTTAAGCCTCAAATCAAATTTGAATGATATTTGTCTTAAATTTAGCCTAAAATCAAGTATGAAGCCTTTTTCTTCCGCCTCACCTGTTTGTATTTAAATTTTGTAACTCTTTGCTGTTCAAGCTAAATGTGTTTTTATTTGCTTCAATTTTTATAACAAACTAACAAACAAGTTGGCTTTGCTATGTTAAACTTTGTTCTGTGTTTGATCTGAAAGCGTGATACGCTATATGCAAACCGATTGTTATCTTGTAAATTTATTGTTTGTTTTTTTTTTGTGGTGAAACATTTATTTCATTTTGTCCTTTTTTATGAACCATAATTCAGCCAGGGAAATAGCATAATTCAATGTCGTTTCAGTTGTCTTTGTTTTTTGTGGAAGTAAAAACCATTTCATTGTCTATAATTTTTGGTTTGTACTATTTTTGTTGCTAATTTTTGTAAACTTTATTTTAAACATGGTTTTCTGGTTATTATTTTGTGGATTTTGTGTAAATGATTTTTTTTTAATCTTAATTTTTTAAATGTAAATGGTGTATGTCAACAACATTGTTACATGTATGCAGGCGCTCATTGTAAAAGCTGATCTCTAACTTTGTATAACAGCCATTGTGCACTTTCTTTGATCTAAGTTTGAAATTTTAAAATCTAATTGGGGCCCCCCCTGTGACTACATCGGTTGAGCATATCCCTCAAGTACCGATGGCCGTCCTTGGTGGATGGAGGGAGCTTCCTGATACTTTCCGAGCTAAGGGGCAACACAAAGCCATTCTGTTGTGGCATTGCACAATTTGTCCGTTTGCATTATGTAGTGGGTCCTGTGCTTGTCTTGTATCCTGTCATTATTTGTTGCCTGTGGAATTGAGGGTGGTTTCCTTCACCCATTATGCTGGCACGCCGTCATATGAGTGAGATATCCTTAAGTATGACTTAAAACCCCAATTAAACAAACAAACCGATGTTCCTCTCACCAATTTGGTTCAAAGACGAGTTTGCTTTCGGCTACATGTATACTCGGTAAGCATGAGTATGTGTGCATGACAGTGACTGGCCGGTCAGGGTGGTTTCCTCCAGACTTTGCCTGGTTTCTTCCACCATTGATACTGGCACCATCATCATATAAGTGAAATGATCTGAAGTACTTTATAAAGCACCAATCAAACTAGAAACCACATACATGCAAGTATGAAACCATAAGAATGAAATTCAGTTGTGATGTAGAAATATTCATGTTTGGATTCAACGTAATTAACTTCTATTAATGCTTGCATCTTGTAAATACCTGATTATGAAGTGCAAATCCAATTAACGTATTTTTCCCTATGATCATCATACATTTAGATCTATATATATATGAAAAAAGGAAGTCTCCTTCATTTGTCTTATTACACCAAGTTTTGTGTGCTGTGCTCCTTTTATAAATTGTGTCATTGTTTGTTGTCAGTGATGTCAAGGGTGGTTTCCTTCACCCATTGGGCTGGCACGCCGTCATATTAGTGAAATAACCTTAAGAACGACTTAAAACCCCAATCAAACAAACTAACAAAATTTCACCCATTGGGCTTACATGTCATCGAATGAGTGAAATTACATTGAGAATGACCCTGATAAAAAAGCAAACATTAATTTGTGAATGATATAGTAAATAAATAAAACATTGAATGTATTTTTGAGACATCTTGTGATTTGGTGGGCAATGGTATCCTGCTTTCAACCTTCCTTAAGTCAGCATGTCTGGGTGATTTCCTTATGACTTTGCAAAATCTTATTTCTTTCTAAGGGCTGCCCTCTGTGTCACAAAATTAGGTTGCCATCAGCAAGGCTGTATATAAGACCCCAAAAGGCCCCTAAAATAATGGGGTCCTACAATCAAGCACCCCCAAGTTGCCTGGTGTGCCCTTGTAATAAGAATGCTAGATGTATGACATGGGCACAAGGGGCAACTTGGGGTGCCCATTATTTTAGGGGGCCTGGATTGTTTTTGAGGAAAAAATAAATTAAGGAAATGTTAACATGCTGGAGGTTAGGAGCCGCAGTACATTGCTTTGCAAGGGGCCTCAAATAGCCTTAAAAAATCTCCTGGCAAATTATACTGGATCTTGTATCTGTTACCAAAGTAGTTGATGCCCTTTTATTAAATTACTTAACAAGTGGTTGAGATCTTCATGGTTAAATTGGCAGTGAATCAAAGACAGTTACTTCTTGAAACTGATAATGGCCTAGTGGTTGAGTGTCCCTTTCCTAATTGCTAGGTCATGGGATTGCCCCCAGTCGAGAAAAAATAGTTTTGACAAATGATGTTCATCCTAAAGGGTAACAGTAAGAGCTGGGCCTGGTGTTTTAGTACCATTACATGAGTGAGGCAGCACTTTGGCACCATGGACCTGCAAGGAGACACCACCCATATATGAGTGAAATAGCATTACAGTATTGAACACCAGAAACAACAAATTTCCTGACCTTTAAAACTGATACCATCTCTATGTAAGTGAGTTGATATTAAATCCCAGTACATCCTTTTATCCACTGGGCCAACATGTTTATATCAGTTTA
>JAUELC010202819.1:0-17159 GCA_031471745.1 Cryptochiton stelleri | reverse complement strand
GGTCTTTTTTATAATACTATACGTACCTAAAATAATACAGAACATATTGGAAACACTACAACTGTCAAAACAGTTCATCGCATCATCCCGTGAAATGACCTTTTTCCAATGGTCAATTTGATTTGAGATCAGTATACCTGTGGCTTTATGTTCTATAGGTGGGTTGAAGATAACCATACATAAGTTACGACCAGCTGGTTTGGCGAGGTGAGCTGTCAGGGAACATATATGTCATTATTCAAGGTAGTCACTTGTCACCATTGGACGCGTTTAGACCAATGACCACTCCGCGACATATTCAGCATTCAATTGTTTGTCTCACCCCATGGCCATTACGTCTCGTACATGCGAAAGATAAAAAATGATTGCGTCATGTTTAGAATTGATCCATGGTCTATAGTCATTATTTTAATTCCCTAGTCAAAATGCATGTGCAAGTTTTATTAATCCACAGACCTTCTAGGACATAAAAACGCATTACGAGTCCAAATCAACACAAGAGACAACCGTAGAATAACTTAACAGGACCAAAAATTTAACTTTTTCTGGACATTTCGTATTTTTAAGTGAATCGCTTAAGTAAACTGAATTTTAATCTACCAACAGAACCATGCGGATTTTAAGCTGTAATAAATACCCGGGAATCAATACATAAATACAGGGGATTACCCCCAGGATCGATTGGAGGAGCGAGAAGTCAATGCAATTTGATCAAATGACCAGTATGGTAATTGAACAGCACCCAGAATGCCTGAACTGTCCAGCGCTAACAAGACAACCATAAATAAATTAGGACCAGCTGGTTTGGAAAGTTACTCCTATGAATAAATACTTTAATGTCAATAGCGATATTTGAAGTAAGGTAGAATTATTACAGACAAAGCGTGTTTCGATGTATGGATCATTCTCATACGCGACATTGCAAACTGGTCAGCCCTCTGGCTAATGGCAGCATATTCCGAAAATAATCATGCTGTCTCTACTTAGCACTGGAGGAACATTAACTTTCCAACACTTCACATTTTATGGTTTGTGTCAGTGTGGGTATCAACTGTTGCAGTACACCACCGTAATTTAAGTGAAATACCCATGAGTATGGCGATAAACAACAATCAATCAATTAAAATCAAACCGGTCACAATCCCTTTCACATTTGCTTTCCCTCTCCGTGGTCAACTTTTCAAAGAATTAAAATGGTTGCGTCGTGTTTTGGTTTGAGGCAAAAGTGCTATAAATAGTTATGAGTTGAACCAATCTGAAAGCACACAGATTAGACTTCAGTCACAAACCCACACACCGGACCTCGCGTTAAATTGTTCAGAGTCTGGTATATGAATACGTCTGAAGATTCAAAGATTATAAAGACAGATTTATGTTTTTGGAATCGTGATCAGAGTAATAAAGGTGCTTCTTCAAATAGATATACATTCGAAAATAAACAGAGATTAACTTTGTGCGACTACATGTTGAATTCAAAGGCGCCTTTGAGACGGAACTCCAATTAAATTATAATTTTCCGAAGCCACTTAGAATGTTTACCTTGGAAAAGAAAAAGTATGTTCTTATTTCTCCAAGACAGCTTTCCGATTACAGCGAACAAGGGCGTTATAAACCAACAAATTAATAAATCAGCAAATCATTGTATTCCATCGTTGTAAAAGAATGGAATTCAGAGGTAACTCATTTTTTTTGTTGATTTGTTTTAAGTTACAAGACCATGTTACATTTATCAAATGATACAGAGGAATTAAAATAAATTTAATTACGGGCAGATAACCTTTATATTCCGCAACATCAGTTTCGTTAATAATCTAATCTGAAAGGATTCACAAAATATTGTGTTATCAATTATATGAAATGAGGGAGAATTGAGTTATAGATCTAAATAATTTAATTCAGGGCGCAACGCTTAATTTGAATCCCATTCACAATACAATTTTGTATAAACCAACGCCAACGTTCGTGTAAGTTAGCGATTCTTCATTAAGCAGGTAGAAATCAAAGTAAATTAATTTCATATTGATTTGTGAAAATGAAGGTAGTATGGACATAGAAGATAAGAATATAGCTTGCATCATTCATTCAACATTCATTGGACAGTTAAAACATGAGAGTTAACATTCCCCATTGATTGGGTAAAGCAAAAACATGAGAGTTAACATTCCCCATCAGTTTGTCGTACTAGCACATATGGAAACGCAGCAGAACTTTCTCAGTGCCCAATATGTTTGACCAATGTCTTGTTTCTGACTCTCAGGAATGATCTCAAAAGGCCAGCCATTATGCTCAGTTAAAGAGATTCCGGAGAGACGCTGTAGCATTAAAACATAAACCAATAATTGGGGTAGTCTGTAAAAGACTCTTGATAGCAGAATGCCATTACTAATCAATAATAGCTATTGGGTATTGAAGTCCCGTTGAAGTCTTCTTGTACCGAACACATTCATTACCATGTCCAAACATTGGTAGTTAATGCATTACACCATCCACGGTAAAACAAAATAGGCAATTTGAACGGGATTTCTGTTGAAAATCATCTTGATTAGTCATTAAATACAACTAATTTTTATTTGATTATCTACAAGTGGATACATGAATATAATGGGAAATGAACTCAATGGTAACGACTCTTGACCACAACTGTCTCTGACTAAATCTGTTTGTCCAAATGTCTTGTTTGTAACTTTAATGGATTATCTCAAAGGATTCGCAATTGGTCTAATCGACTAAAAAGATTCCGTCTAGACGACAGAGAATCGATACGAGAGGATAACGATTCTTGAATGTTGAGGGTTCTTCAATCGTCTAGTGCTACACTGGTCTAGTACTACACTGGTCTAGTACTACACTGGTCTAGAACTACACTGGTCTAGTACTACACTGGTCTAGTACTACACTGGTTTAGTACTACACTGGTCTAGTACTACACTGGTCTAGTGCTACACTGGTCTAGTGCTACACTGGTCTAGTGCTACACTGGTCTAGTGCTACGATGGTCTAGTACAACGGTTACTTGACAATGATTGATTCTTCGAAAAAAATAATGAATGCAATTTGCTGTCAATAGTTGTGAATACGTATAGTTCGAACAAATCACTAGCATGTCCTGGAATCACACATTTATTAATTTTCTTCTTAGTAGCCTAAATATGTCAGAGTTCAAAGTTATCAATTCAGAACGTTTATCCAACATTAGAGTGAACGTTTCAGAATGTTATTCCACACTTATACATTGACCTGACTAAACATCTCTTTCCTGACAAGGCAGTTTATGATGTAGATTACCAAAGCCCGATAACTAGTTCTACTAAACACTATATCATTGTTTCTGTCAGATGATCCTGTTAGTGGGGATGGATATACGACCAGAGAAATCAAGACTTTCTGATTTAGCGAAATAAATGTTACTAGCCCCGGCTCCTCGTCAATTATATTATAGCGTTGTCAGATCGATTTGGGTAATTGTTACTTTTCGCCGGTACTCGTCACACCGGGCAGTTTGATTTCAATGGCGTCTGTAAGATCTTTATAAAGAGATGTAAATGGGAAGACGAGAAAGGATGGTGCTTAGCTATATCCAAAACTATAAGAAGAAGGATTCAGTAACCGAAATCAAAGTCCGTTGGAGCTCTAGATAAATTGTACAGAATTTTGAACAGACTACATCGTCAAAAGTTTGTGTAAGGATTGTAACAGCAGTACTGTATAGGGGGAGCGGGGATGGTTCGGACGGTGGGATACTCCGGACACCCCACTTATTTTGAAAACCATGAATGTAACTAGGATTTTGATTGGCTGGCATGTAAAAATGTGTCAAGCGAGCAACAGAAAACAGTATCTTCACTGTGCGCTTAATTCGGCTGTTTTACCAGGCTCGTTAATTTTCGTTTTTTGCTTATTTCAAGCTACATTTTGAGATTTCCTTTGTAAGTCATAATTTGTACCTGGCTAACATCAAATCCTGTTGCCTTATAAAAGTAAGAAACATAAAGTACATTATTGATGTAAAATTGTTCATATACCGATTGATGTGTTCTTGCTTGAAATAAATCTTTTTATTTTCTGCATAGAGGGATTGGTTCGGACAGCTGTACGAACCATCCTGCACTGTCGAAACCTACGCAATTATTTTTTTGTTTGTTTTGTTTTTTCAAGACCAAAAGCAATTCTAGGACATTGTTTTTTTCATGATGTCATGGTCACACAAACAGAAGTTGGACCAAGTGATGATACCAATTAATGTGAATAAGGATATAGATGGTGTTATTATCTCTACGAAAGTCTGCATCTTTAATACATAATCTCAGTAAATCAGCAGGAAACATTTTTTGGATTAAGTAAGAAATACTATCAATTTCAGATAGCGTCATTAGATACACGACAGGAATTTCCACATGTAATGGAAACTAATTGAAGTTAGTGATTATCTTCCAATTTGATGCGAATATGACATTGTAACCTGTATGTGTTGTGGGGTTTTCCATCTTGTTGGCGTGGCCTTATGTTGGCACATATATCCTTGTTTTATAAGCCATTTTTTTTAAAATTTACTCACTTGTACAATAAATAGTTTTTGCTGTTGTCCAAACTTTATGTTTTGTTAGATTTGAAATAACAGATTTTAGCCGAACCTACCCCACCTTGTGTCCAAGATATCCCGACTGGTGGGGATGGTTTGGACAGTTTCCAAGGAAACTTATTTCCCCCAAAATGGCTACAATTAAAAGAAGGACATATCTAAGATAAAGATTAAATGCAGCTCTCGTGTCATGTCAACGTATGGTATGGCTTGCAGACCTTATAAACTTCATGTCCAGAAATACGCATGCGTTAAAAAAAAACAGTCCGAACCATCCCGCCCTCTCCTAATAACCATGGCAGACTGCTGTATCAAACAGAAATGCATAGGTCTGTGTTGGGTGTTCTAAAGGAATTTGAATCTATCCAATTATCGATACATTAGCTTCTGTAATAATTATTAGCATGTCTAGAATGAGGGACGGTATCCTCTTTAAAGCACATCTTTAAAACTAGACAGTGCAGTTTGTCTCGAAAAAATGGCGCCGAGCGAAAGTAAATTTACAATAGAAATCATAACAGAATAATTATAATGATACAGTGGAATATACACTCCCTTTAAGCGCGTCAAAGTCGAGGTTTTGTGATTTTTTTTCCGCTGTACAAATATCATTTGTAAATCAATAGTGTTTTGAAAGAGAGCCAAAATTATTTTGAGAAAGAACAAGTCAGGAGAATCTTGAGTTAATCTACCAATGTGTTTTAGAAACATCGCGCGGTTCAAAGGTCACACTCTATCGATATCGCTAGGTTCAAAGGTCACACTCTATCGATATCTCGGTTTAAAACATCACGCTGCTAATATTGATATCAGGTTAAAAGATCACGCTGTAAGATTCATTTCTACTGAAGTTGACAATATCTCGATTCTTGTTGAATGGCAATAAATAAGTGCTAAATGATAGTTTTATAACTTGTTTTCATGAGTATTTGTTTAAGATATTATGCTACACAAATTTATATCCAAGATGTTGCCTTTATTTCCCACTCTTAGGTAAACATGATAACTGTATCAATCTTTTAATTGAGCATTTTCATTATATTGTCTTATAGTATACGCACCTGAATTAATACATACATACTCAAGACACTATAACTGCCAAAACACATCATTGTCTCGTGAAGCGAATACATCTTCCACTGGGAGATTTAATGTCAACAGTATATCTATGGCTTAATGTTGTTCGTGTGTGGGATGGCTGGAATGCCCAGTGATGACAAGACAACCATAAATATATCAGGTCCAGCTGGCTCGAAGAGGTGGGCCGTCAGGGTGCGTATGATTAGAATTCATTAAGGTAGTCACTTCTCATCATTGGAAGCTTTTACAATTGTGACTGATCTATGTCCATTTCAAGTTTAAAATGTGTCACCTCATTCCATGACCAATACGACTCGAATATGAATGCGAAAGATATATAAAAACTGTTGCGTCTTGTTTGGGATGGAGTGATGGGTTATATTTCTGTACATAATTCAGTTCTCTAGTCAAATTCCAAGTGTATGCTTTATTGATCTTCAGCACTTGTAGGGCATACATAAACCTGAATTCAAACCAACGCAAGAGTAGTAAGTAAGTAAGTAATTTTATTAACTCATAGCTTTTTACAAAGCTGAAGAGAAACATACACAGTTTACGTGATAAACAAGCAGATAAAATTGCATTCGTAGGATCTTGAAACCTTGGGCGTGGAGCTATATCTATTCACGTCAAAGCCCTTTCTGACAAACTTTAAAAAATTACTCATGATTTTGACATTTTTGTTCTGATATAAACTATATACCCTAAATAAGCTGAAGGATTCTCTGAAATACGGTGGGATATATTGTTGTCTTAAAGAGGCAAAATAAGGACACTGTGCTATAAAATGACAAATCATCTCCAATTACATTAGTGTTGCATTTGGAGTCAAATCTTAGGTTCTGTGGTACCCCACGGTATCTTCCAACTTCAATATCTAGCATGTGATTACCAGTTCTAAACCTGCACAGAGAAATTGCTTAGGGTTCCATACAAACAAATTATTTTACCATTCTGTAAATTTTGAACTTATTTGAATGTTCCATTTCACTCCACCATTCTTGTAAGTATTGATCTGGTAGGACTCTATACACTTTGTTTACTAGCCAAGCCATGTTTGGGATTTCATGGGTAGACTATATGCTAGCCAGACCACAATATTCCAGTGTGTTTTTAATGTGTGACAGCCATTTAGAACTGAAAGTACCGGTTAAATGCAGAGATCGTAAAATTCTATATGAAATGCATGAGTATTTTGTATCATCACACACCAAGCTGACCCAGAAATATATCATACGCTTTGTAATTGTTAATTTTAACGGTGATCTCACAAGCTCCCCGTATACCACGCAAGAGACAACCTTATAATAATATATATATTTTTTAAGTATTTAAACTGTTTCAGGACATTTCGTATTTTTAAGTGAATTTCTTAAGTAAACTGAATTTTCATTGAAGCAACAGAACCACTCGGATTTTAAGCTGTAATTAAAACCACGGCATCAATACATAAATACAGGAGACACTAGCTCTCAAAAGGGATTACCCCAAGGACCGATTGGAGCAGCGAAAAGTCAATGTGATTTGATCAAATGACCAGTATGGCAATTGAATAGCATCGTGAATGCCTGAATAAATAAATAACTTGGTTGTTATTTTTCCAACTAATTTTCCTTCTTGGGTTGGTTACAACGGAAATAGCTCTACAACTTGTCTTTTCTCAGTCAATGCCTCAAGGTGTCTCTAACGGGTTGCAAGGACATAATGGTGGCATAGTGATTGTGGCATGGAGGTATAAATACATATGAGGGTTATTTTCGCTTGAAGCACCGGTCCAATGTACTTGTTTGGAAGAAGGTCAGTTGTCGTCGGCGTCAATATATCAGAGCCAGACGCAGTTCTAAGTCAAAGCCGACATCCATCTTCAAGAATAATAGGTAGAATTTGTCTAGAGCAAACATATTTCTATGTTGTGGCCATTATCATAGGCGACATACACCAACCCAGTACCCTTTCAGGATTGTTTTCTCTCTCCGTGGCCAACTTGTCATGGAATAAAACGATCGCGTCGTGTTTCGGTTTGAGAGTGTAAAACTGGTTTAAAAGTGCTATAAATAGTTGAGTTGGGTCTATCTTAAAGCACACATATAATATTCAAGTCACTAACCGGTCACCACGTGAAGTTGTTTTGAGAAAAGTCTGAGAACATGAATATGGCTGTGTAGATTCAAAGCAAGATTGTAAAGAAAGGTTTCTTTAACATCGTGTTTATGTATCGTGACCAGTGTACACTTTATTTGCGGATTTTTATTTTAAGTAACAATCGCATTTTAATTAGTCAAACGATAATATATGTAGGCCTAGTTAGTTCTGATAAATATTGTCCCATTCGACAAGAATTACCATAACTAGAACACTGATTCTGTCAGGAAGGGCCCCGCTAATCTTGGCAAATAATAGGGTAAGTATTCTGACAGTTGGGTGAAAAAGTGTCACATTGTCAACTAATGGATGACATATGACCCCATGAGTAACATTAAATTTACCTGAGCAACACTGGACTCTTTGATATGGGATACAACAGGCAAAATTGCAACAAACCATTGTTACACGGAATAGAAAACAGACGATCGACCAATCAGATTGCATAAAGCAAACATTTACGGGCTGAATACGATGAAAGTCAAACTTGAGTAGCGTATTCATATAATGAACATTGACAGTAAATTTGAATAAAATCCGATCACTCTTTCAAAAGTTAGAGCACGGAATAGAAATCATACGGACCGACAAGCCGATTACAATAAGGCACCTGCATCTTTCAATACGGGGCCCTAAATAGTGGAGATCATAACTGGACAAATAGTGGAGGTCATAATGGGTCAAATAGTTGATGTCATAATCGGACAAATAGTGTATGTCATAATGGGCCAAATTTGACAGGTCATAAAGGGGCAAAGTGAAGGTCATAAAGGGGCAAACAGCGGAGGTCAATATGGGACAAATAGCGGAGGTCATAATGGGGCAAATACTGGAGGTCATTGAGGGGCAAAGTCATTGATTGATTGTTTGGTGTTTACATCTTACTCAAGGATACTCATACGACGGTGGTATACTCCAACAGTAAATAGCCACACTAACACAAAACCATAAATGTGAAGTGTTTTGCTCCGTTGGAAAATGAATGTTCCTCAAATGCAAAGTGAAGGTCATATTGGGGCATATAGTGTATATCGTAATGGAGCGATTAGTAGATGCCATAATAGGGCAAATAGCAGATGTCGTAAAGGGGTAAGACGAGGCATTTTTTAATAACAAAAACAAGAAGTACTGTCATCCATAGGCTGACAGAAACTGAATCCAGTAGAATTTCAAAATACTATAGATATTCAACCTAAACTTTAGGAGTAGTTGGGATGACAAAGTTATTGTTTATGGACAGACAGACAATATTGATTGCCTTATCCCCACAAATAATCTGTCATAGGGATAATAGATAATGGGGATAGTTAACTTACCTTTCTAGCGATGGGCATTTTGTTGAATATATTCCATAACACAATTCCCACAATAGTTTTATCTCTCAAATAAAACACCACACCCTTGCCTAAGTCGTCAATTTCTGATGGTGTTTGAAGAATTCCGACAATGCCAGGTGTCATAGAGGGTGTGGCAGCCTGAAAATAATGAAAAGAAAAATGTGAATAGTATTATATTTCTTATCAGGTAGTTACAGCATTTTTCGATCTTGGGGATAACTATTATTAAACTTGTCCAAGTTAGATAAAATGTAATTATTTTCCAGCACCTACTTAAATCGACCTTCAACAAGAATCAACACTTTTCTCATGCTAGAGACGAATACACTGTGAGTTGAAATTTTCTCACAAGCGGTAGTCCTCAGATTTTTAGAAACATGTAAAATCAAATACTTCAATGACTGGTGATTTTACGCCGTACCTACAGTTATTTCACTTATATGATGGCATGCAACCCCAGTGGGTGAAGGAAACCACCCTTGAGGCCACTAGCAGCAAACAAGGTCAAAATAACGAGACAAGCACAGGACATAAAAAACATGGTGCAATAAGACAAAGTGTGCAAATTTACAGAGCTAGACGTTGCAAAACAGATCGGCTTCGTGTTGCCATTTAGCCCTGAGCACCAGGGCAGCATGAAGCAATACAACCACCCACTTGATTTAATTGGAGTTTGACGCCATACTCAGCGATATTTCACATACATGTAGTGATTTGGTGGAAAACTGGAAAGAAACCTTGTAAGTTATTTACGTTTAATGTTAAATTGAGGGTTATGATTTACACTAACACTATGAGTTAACACCAAGTAGACAGACTTACAAGTGTACTTCATTTATTTATTTCTTTCTTAGTATTTAACATTGAACTCAAGGGTATTTCACTTATAGGAAGACTTTGCAGTACATATGTTTAGTTGAAAACCAAGCGACAACCTCATGACAACCAAGCCCATTGTTACCGTTGTACCACAGACGTACACTGCCCAGGGAGCTGGTATTCAAAAGTTAAATAAAACTAGAAGTCGTTCATCTTCAATTTTGGGAGTATTTATTCGGCCTCACACCAAACGTTGGTCTTACAAAACGCATGGCCGTCCTCTCTAGAGGGGGGTATTCCAATTGGTGGACTCGTACATTGTCCAGTTTACAATGTTAACCATTTTAGTACCATCATTGTGAGGCAAAAGTTTAAAGTAACAATAAAAATACTCTATGGAGTATAACATGCCCCCCACAAAAAACATTTGCCGAGAAGTGATGAATTGAACCGCACAGTAAAAAAATTTTAAAAAAATTACATGGCTACAAAACCTGTAGGTCAACTGGTGGAATAGAAGAGAAAAAAAAAAGAAAAAAAAAAAGCAAGAACATACATGTATGTTACAGGCCTCTGTAGAGTTAAAACATTAGATATAATGAACACCATGGCAAGGACTGTATATGCAGACCAATTATCCAACTAGCATAGGTAACGTGGAATCATCTAGTTATTCACAGCTCTATAATCATTGACTTCACTACGTATGACTTAGATCATTTAAGAAAATACAAAATACTGGTTGCAAAATACAGGACACCCACACAGGTGTGCAGCATAAAATGAGGTAAAAACCACGATTACCTGTATGATCAGTACAAGCAAGCAATATATATGTTAGTAAACATATCTCATTAATATGCAGCAGTAGTTTAACAACAGTAAATTAGACAGTGTGAACATTATTGTGGATCAGGAAGATCATTAATGTTAGCATCACAAAGCTACAGTTTACATCTACATTAAAATTGCATTGCAAATAATCTGTCAATGGCATGAGTGCGCTTCAAAATAACCAAGTGTATATAAACTCAGGCAGTTTTACTGTCAAGAGGCATCAAAATAAGGGGGAGAAAAAAAATTACCGGGGAATGTATCCATCCACATTCCTTACAGTCATATATTAAAAACCTGGCACTAACAATAATATATTTAAAATGAAACTGCATGAACATTGTGAAAACAGCAATTTAAATGAGAAAAAAAAAAAAAAAAATACATAGTGATACAAACATTGAATTAAATCACACAATCAAATATGACTTCGGAGTTCAGAAGTACCAATACTTTTTCTAGTACCGGCAATAATACTTAGCATGCTTAATGAGCAACTGGTGGGGGTTTGCTAGAAATAGCCCTTAAAGCTACAGAATCTAAATCACATTGTTTTACCCAAATAGCACTCTGGGCTGGTTCACCTTTAATTTGCACAAGGTACTCAATAGAATCAGAAATAACACGCTGTCCCAACACACGCTTTATCTTGCGGGTGTTGTTAGAGCTGGAGGAACCCAAGTCCGATACACAGTCTAGACTAACATGATCAGAGTCCCTATAACGAACAGGTCTGAGAGGGGCTCGTTTAGGACGTGATGTAACGTGCGGCATCCTGGGAATATCAACCGATGTAGCTGAATCAGTAGTAGAATTATCACAACACACACTAGGTGACACAACAACCTGACGTGTAATAACAGTGTCTGGGAAATATGACATAGGGTTGGGATGTCTGACATACGCCATCTTAAGTCAATTTAGGTGAACTCTTCCTCGTTTAAGTTTACCATCGGCAGGATTACGTAAAGCAACCAAATGAGGGGAGAGAACCTCTTCAATCACAAACGGTCCACTGTAGCGATTCTCTAACTTTTTACCAAGTTTAGCCTCTTCATACAGATATACATAGTCTCCTTTAGAAACATCAAGTGGTTTCACCTTAGAATTAACATGGTCAGTCATTTTCTGTTTGGATTTAAGGGCAGTCTCTCTCACACTTGAACGAATACGTTCAAGCTTATCAATTGTATTGTTTAAGTATTGAGTCATATCACTCTTAGGGGCTTGTAAGAGGGAACTAGAAATGTGACACAATGGAAACCGTGGCCGATGGCCATATACAACTTCAAATGGGGAAAATCCATGGTGTGAACTCACAGAATTGTTCATAGCAAACACAACCGCTGGTAACTGATCATCCCAAGTGTTCTTAGATTGTAGAAGACAAGGGGTTAACCGCTCCGCTAACGTTCTGTGAGTGCGCTCACATGCGCCTAAGCATTGGTGTATAAAACTGGGCGTAAACTGGGATTTCACTTGTAATAGTCGACAAACTTCCTGCGTAACTTGAGCAGTGAACTCTGTACCTAAATCACTAATCATAGTCTCACAAACACCAAAAGTTGTACAGAGATGAAACATAGCAGTAGGGACAGTTAGGGCATCCTTATTAGCTAGAGGTGTAGCATACACATAACGACTGAACATGTCAATAGCAGTAAATACATATGTGTTACCACGAGGGGTGAGTGGTAACGGGCCAAATAAGTCAACTTGCCACACATCAAACGGTTGTTTAGGAGTAGGGAGAGTCCCAGTCTTAGTATGATGTTTTGTAGTTTTCCGTTTTTGACAAAGATCACAAGATTTAACATAGTCTGACACAACAGAGCCTAAGTTACGGAAATAATAGTGTTCTTTGATACGCTCCATAGTATCATCAATACCACCATGGGCTCCAACAGCTGAATCATGGTAAAGTTCTAATACAGTCTTGGTTAATGAGTGAGGTAACACTAGCTGATAGGGACAGAAATCTGCAGAGCGTTTCGCTTTGGCGAGGCGGAAGTGAAATAATATGCCGTCCACAATTTCATAGTCAGCCGATTCCAACAATATTTTACGAGCCACTTTTTGTGATGAAGGGAGCTCGCCACTGGTCAAATAAACAATCAAAGGGTGTAATAACTGATCGGCTTTCTGCAATCGACTGATACTATCAACACTATAGTCGTTTTGTTTAAGCAAATCAAGTTCATTCAGATGTTGTCGGAGTTTATCTGGGCTTGAATTATCAGTGACGGTTGGTCTGTGGCTGAGGGACATTAATAACAACAGTGTCCCAAGAAGTGTCAAGTTCAGTGTCGGCATCATATGCATCACTGTCCTGATCCTTGCATTGTTGTACAGTCATGCATGCAACTAGTGTCTCCGCAGGATTATTATCCAAACTGCTTTCTGGGACATTGCCTAAAACACTGTGTAATGGAATACCCTCTGGTAAAGTCACAGTCCCGCCTGTTTCGGGCACATAGGGGAAAAACTCGTCGGCTTCTGCTGGACTGTCTGACGGTGACCCGAAATGGGGATTGGGGTGACAGCGTGACAAGGCAACAGCAACACACATTTGCGCTGCAGGTTTATAGCGAATTTCAAAACTGAACTGCTGTAAAATGGCAAGCCATCTTTCATAAATTACTCCCTTGAGACGTTTTTGAAACAACGGCCGTAAAGCTTGATGGTCACACTCCACAATAAAATCACGTCCCCTTAAGTATGAAGCACAATCCAGGATACTGGTTACCATTCCCAAAAGTTCAAGCTTTGTAGGCTCATAGGACTGCTGGTATCGGTTCAATGCTTTCGAGCCAAAACGAATAACCTGTACAGAGTCAGTGTTTTTTCTATCATCAGAAGTGACGTCATCAGGGTAGACCTGATACAGCATATATCCAATACCTTTGCTTGAGGTGTCCACAGATACAATGAAAGGAATGTCATATCTCGGAAATGCGAGTACTGGAGACACAACCAATAAACGTTTTAGTTCGTCAAATGCACACTGGTGAATATCCGTCCATACATACTTCGTACCTTTTGTTACCTTTTGTTAACAGTTTTGTGAGTGGTTTAGCAATTGAGCTATAATTCGGAATAAACTTCCTAAACCAATTAAACATGCCCATAGCACGGCGTAATTGAGACACACAAATAGGCTCTGGGTATTGTTGAAGACAGAGTATCCTGTCAGCAGGTGCACGAATGCCAGCACTAGAGATCTCGTGTCCAAGAAACAAACAATTGTTACCAGCAAAATGACATTTGCCAGGGCCAAGTTTAAGACCAGCCTTGCGTAAGCGATCAAATACACGTTGCAAATCAGATAAATGAGTAGTAAAACAAGGAGAGAAAACCAAAATATCATCAAGATAACACAGTACTGAGTCAAACAATAAACCATGTAGCACTCTATCCATTAAAAATTGGAAGCTATTTGGGCTAGTGCGTAAACCCATGGGTAACCTGTGAAAATAGTAGGTTCCAAAACACGTGTTAAAAGCTGTATATCTACGTGACTCAGGAGCAATAGACATTTGAAAAAAACCTGAGCTCAAATCAATAGAACTTATAAACATTGGACTACGATGAGAAAAATACTCCGTTAAATCTTGTAAATCAGGTATAGTGTAATGAAAATCTTGAGTTTGTGTGTTCAAATATCTAAAATCGCAACAGAAACGAAATTGAGCCAAACTAGCTTCTTTAAAACCCTTTGGCAAACTTTTCCTACCACTGCGTTTAGATACTAACACAATAGGGCTGCTTATGGGCAGGTCATGCTTTTCACTAACGGGAGATAATTCCCTGAAACAATAAATGGTCTAGCTGATGTCGCAACACCTGCTTCTTATCTGGTGACAATCTGTATGGACGTTGATGTTTAGGTACCATGTCAGCTTTCAAATGAATTTTATGTTCAACAACAGTAGTTAAATCTAATTCTGGATTGTGGGGAGTTACAAAAATATCCCTGTTATCATACAAACAAGCATGGAGTTTTGACAAATCATTGGGTGGCAATTTACAAGATGACAAATCAAAGTTGGACAAAAATGAACTGGGGTCAGACCCAGTAATAGTTTTAGAACTTGTAGTACAATCATTTGTTAAAACATGATTTACCTGTGGTTCAGTGGCCGGCGGTTGACAAGTTGTGGTAGTATGTAATACAAAATCAGAATCAAACACATCAAAATTTTCTATTACAAAACCCTTTGGTAAAATGACAGGATTATTTGTTGGGTTTAACACTTTAACTGGCACACACTTAGATTTTGACACAACAACAATACCTTTAGAAACCAACAATTTTTTTTTCAATATCTGATTGTGGGCTGTACAAATACCTTGAGTGCCATAATTTATGTTTGACACTTTACACCATATGATGAGTTCTGTACAAGGGGAGATAACCACACGTGTTGTAGATTTAACATTGGTCTTAGAAATGGTAGAAAGTGATTTAACAAAATCAAGAATAATACCATGATCTGATAAAAACTGACAACCCAGAATAAGTGGTTGTGATGTACATTTCAAAATGAAAACTTCAATTGTGGCTGTACTGTTAGAAAAATTAACATTAACATGTGCAGTGCCTAACACATCAACTTTACTGTTGTCAGCTAATAACAGAGAGGAAAATGTTAATGGACAAATGTCAGATTTCAAACCTTGTGAAATAGAACAGTACAGATCATAAGACATTAAATTTATAGAACTACCTGAGTCTAACAAGGCAGAGACTGTAACAGAGTCAAAATGTATAGGCAGATATATGAAATTGTTAATTACACTGGTTTTATTTGATGGTGTAGGTAATGTGTGAGATTGTTTATTTGATAGACCACAGTCTGGTGTTGTGTCACAATTACTGGCAAAAGTCAATGGGTGTGAGTTGTGTCGGATAGGTGGCGGGCTTCTATGGCGATACCGTTCTGGCTGAGTTACTTGCCGGGGCGACCTCGCCTGGTGTCCCCGGAGCGCTGAGCGTTTCCCGGCAGAGGCTGCTGGTTGGCACGCGGCGGCGGGCCGATTATCACAAGACGGCAGTTAATTGCTGTATGGCCAAACTGTTCACAAGCCTGGCACTGGACATCTGGATTAGGGTAACCTTTATTCACCCAGTTACAGAGGCGTTTGGGGTGACCGACTCCATGACACTGAAAACATTGAATCATACCACCAGCATGGACTGTGGGCTGAGTGGCTGGCAACGAACCCGTGGCATTTTGATCCAAGAGCGTGGACGTCAAAGCTGCAAAATTTTTAGTCAGATCGGCGAGCTGGGCCTGCAGTTGGTGTAGCTCTGTATTGCTGGAGAGCCAACAGGGGCATTAGATTTAATGGCAGAAACTGGTTGGGCATGGCGGTAGCCATACACTTCACCCATCTTGGCAATATTTAAGGCATCCTGGTGGGTTGTAGGTCGGCTTGCACGGACAAAAAATGCAAGCTGGCGTGGAAGGCCATCAATAAATCGTGCTAAAATGTCATTGTCAGTCTTCTGTAGTTTCCTTCCTTTGGCTACCAAAAGGCTGCGGAAATCATCAATAGACTGAGATTGATCAAGTTGTAATTTCGTGTATGCCTCAGCATCAATCAGAATTTGGGGATTCATATGAGCATCACAGCTGATGTATTTTTCTCGAAATTTGTCTTGCAGAATATGCCAGCCAGACTTACACTGGCCGGGTAAAGATATAAACCAGGTGAGAGCTGGGCCAGTTAAATGTAGATGAAAGGCGATTTTTTTAGCATCAGAGTCAACCGTATGTAAGTTTTGTAGAGTGGCAAAGGAGATAAATTCATTTAGAAATCTTTCAGCATCTTCCATTCCAGAGCCACGAAATTTGCTAATCTGGATAGGTAAATAGTAGGGTTGATGTGGAGGCTGGTCATAGCGAATCGGTTCAGGGTCAGAGTTAGGGAGAAGATCCAGAAGAGATTGGGAGTCCAAAGGTCGATCAACATGTAGGTTGGCATCATATAACAGTCCAAACGGGGAGGGTGCAGGGGTTGAATTATGGCTGAAAGCCATATCGTTGTGTTGTTGTTGTTAAACTGACAATGCTAACGTCTTATAACACATCTTACGTCTACACAGAATCAAAATCCGGGTGTCACCGTTCAACATGCTGTTGTTGTTGTAGTTTACGAAAGAGGACGAGGCCGGAGACTGGAAATGTCGATAATCAATTTTCTTCATCTAAATTTGGGTTCTCCACCATGTTACCGTTGTACCACAGGCGTACACTGCCCAGGGAGCTGGTATTCAAAAACTAGACTATAAAACTAGAAGTCGTTCATCTTCAATTTTGGGAGTATTTATTCGGCCTCACACCAAACGTTGGTCTTACAAAACG
>JAUELC010202708.1:0-10783 GCA_031471745.1 Cryptochiton stelleri | reverse complement strand
TTCAGCTGTACTAAACGCACTCATTGTCACGGGGACAAACACACGAGGAATTAGAAGCCTTATTTAGGAATTTGTTTTTAAATGTTCATCCCAGTGCGAAAAAGTGTCCGCCTGGAAAAACGGATGAGTAGACAATTGGACAGCTGGAACTTGGAAAAAGTCCAATTAATCTGAAATTGGACCGGAACTTCTGATATTTAAGATGATGAAACCATTCACCTCGCTGTGATTAATAGCAATGTTAACAATGCTTAGTTAATATAGCATGTAACAACTCACTGAGAATGCTTAACACTCCTTTTATATATCCCAAGATTAAACACTTGAAAAGACTTAAATCAGTTCAATGTAATCATATATAATCAGTATCGACGTTAAGATAATTAAAGATATACCCAATATAAACCATGAAGAAAACTATAAAGTGGTTTGTTATTTACCTTATGGGTTCAAACTTAGAATTGTATTTCTATTATTTCTATCAGCTGACATTTTGTATGCAATTGTCTTGTGTGGAAGTCTGTTCTGCGAATCCCCGGGAAATCTCTCATTAGGTCAACAGCTGCTGGAGTAAATCTATTCCATCACGGATATTAACTGATGAAACCATGCAATGTGGAAAAAGAAACAGAACTCAGCATGTTGATATCAGTCCTTTCATAAACCAAGTTATACTCATTAGACCGTGATCGAACAGAGTTTCTTTTCTCTCGTAGTCCATTCTGAGACCATGTTTACTTGGTAGTGTTATTCCTAAGAAAGTTAGCATCATTTTGACTCATTATTTTCAACAGTTATCAGGTGTTACTTCTGTTTTATGTTAATCATTTTATCGGAACCACGTACATTAAACGTATACTTTAAACCAAAAACGGTTGAAAAGCAATTAAATCTCCATATTGTCTTGATTTAAACAATTATTTATTTCCTGATACACAAAAGGGATTTTGCGAACAGGCAAAGCATATATTAACGCACTATATGGGACAACTGGAGAATGTAAAAATCCATTCAGGTTTTTGTATCGACGAAATATTGGTTCCAGCTTATCGGAACCAATATGTTTATATAACCCAATGATTATTCTCTCTCACATTTAGCACTATAGTTGGGATTTATTTGTGAGATTTGGTTTGGTTTGCCAGAATGTAAATTTCCAGTTAAATTTCCTCAGCTTAACAGCACTAGTAGTCAATCATCTGTGATTGCCTATATACCATTTTCTCGACAGCATTCAAGATAGTTATCAGTATATAGTATACCATAGGTGTGTTGCTTTGTCTCTAAGACTAAGGATTGAATATAGTTAGAATACAACGATATTGTACGTTAAGGACATTGCAGGTGATAAACCTGTATGCATTTCTACAATCGCTATACCGTATTATATAAACTGTTAAATTTGAAACAAAGAAATATTACTATTAAATCTTTCAAACATTTAACATTTAAATGTCATTTGATGAAGATATAAATATTTCATAAATATTCTCTCTTTTACTTATTTATTACAGGAGAAAGTGGACTCCGAATACATTCATGTCGTTGAAAGTATTCCCTTAAGAATAAGAAAGTTAAGAGGATAAGAAAGTAGGATAAGAAAGTACGTAATACGTACAGCAATCAGAGAGAGCCCCATTGTCATGTAAATGTCTACGACTTTATGCGATACCAGGGCTTACTCAGGCTGGTTATAACTGTATATTAAGTAAAACCGTTACAGGTAGCTTACACTTATAGCTTATATAGTTTCATGTAACAAACAATTCGTTGTTTATTGGATAGTTATGTATTTAACAACCTTACCAGACCTAAATAGATATACACAGCGAGAATATGAAAGTAATAACCCGGGATCTTTGTGTTACAGGCCCAACACACTACCGACTGATTTACGGAGGCTCACGATAGAATGTTTCCCGATTTCTAACACAATATATGCCTTTCGTATTACTACGCCATATTATTTACCACTTTGTATACTCAAATTGCTTTTAAAATTGGGTTTCAGGAAATACATGTATAACGTAAAACAATTTAAAATATTCTCCTCAACTACACACATCTCTAAAAGACACGACTATTAAAAAAACTTATAAGTCAACGCGATTTAATCCAATAAAACACTTGTTGAACAAATTGTAAGAAATATATATTTGGTATCAGCTTACCAGTGCAAAGAGTAACTAAATCCTTCACACAATTGAAGCTTTGACATAAAAAAATGAGTCATCGAAATCCCACTATAAAAGATAAACTAGTCAAAGAAATTAAAACAGTTCATAGAAAAGGCTGACCAGTATATTATAGTGACTTTATTTAGGAAAGGTCCTGTGAATAAATTTGTAACGGCCAAGTTAAGATTCCCATATTTACACAAGATTTTACTGAAAGAGGTTAACAAGATGACGGTCACATCTACACATTGTAGTTAGATGATGTGTAAGATCGATTGCTAATGTCTGTCTTGGAGGCAGTTACATCCCGTCTCCTAGACAATGTTTGGGTATGAACAAGATTGATCAGAATTGATTCTTGAGGGGTCTTTGTTAGGTCAAGGCTCCAATCTTTATAGAGATATCGCACTTGAGACAATGTAACATGGGACGGTGTAAGGCTGTACATAATTTGACATCACAGTGTAGAATCAACGCTTACTGATTGTATCCCATGGCCACAGCGGTTGCAGAAGTTTAACATATTTTGGTACAGATTTGCTTTCTTTTTATTTGTATGTCAGTTGGAAAGAATATCGTAGAAGAAATGTCCCCCGAAAAAGATCTTCAAATGCCATAATAATCAAAATATGATGAAATAACTTAAGTGTTCGGACCAAAATTATTCTCTTTTTGTTTTCTTGTGTTGCTATTATAATTTTTGGTGTATTATGTTTATTTACTACGTGGACATTACTGAATTACCACCAGCAAGTGGACGGCTTACAGTCCAGGATTGACCAACTGGAAACAGAGTGGTCCACGATCAATTCAATCATAGACACACGAGTGAATGAAAAGATGCAAGAACTTCTCAAAGATGTAAGTCAGTGATTTGGTCAAATAAAATCTTTCTTTTTTTTCTGGCTTTTAAGTTTTAAAGTTCATCAAGGTGGTTCTTTTATGCACCTTTATTTTTTTATTTATTTTCTATTTGTTAAGCAAGATTGGGAAAATCGAGCCAGTAATTTTGTTGCTGCCTGGCACCTATCATATTGGTGTCTACAAACTCGGTCTGATTATTAGGGCTAATCAATGAGGATTATATAGGGCCTACTCTTGATTTCTATGCTCTTCCCGAAAACTAAAAAAATCAATTTGACAATGATCAACTAACAGTTCATCGCTTTTACATGCTAATTGCATTTCCAGTTCCAGTGAAGAAGAAAAAAATAAATATTAATTTATTATTGAATTTGACCTTATTTTGCTGTTTTTCACTGAACTTGATGTCAATTTAATTTTAGAAATTTCCATCAGAATCTCATCATGTAAGGAGAAGAGCTACACGAGTTGTTCGTCAAGCTGGATGTTCTTGTCCGCCAGGTAAGTTCAGTAATTAGTCTTATGGGATGTTGGCAGATGGGAGGGGAGGGAGTAAATTCGGCTACACAGGTTGATAGATGTCATTGTTTTACGAACCCAAAAACACAAAATTTTGTATTTTTCTTCTAAAATTAAAATATTTTTCCTTCAAAATTGAATAGTTTCTCCTTGAAAATGGTAGGTATTGAATATTTCTGGTCTAAATTGAATATTTAATTCAATCTACGGGCAGCTAAACGGCCCGTAGTTGAAACTTCTATCAACCCCTGGCTTAAGCCCAGACCTTCAGTTATAATCTGGAAATTTATCTGAACACCACGTCTTGTGATATTAAGTTATGAACTTTTAAGGTCTAATACGGTTTTAAAGTTTTAATGTCCACATTGGACCTGATTTTAAATATACATATAAACACAAATTATGGAAACCATAAGCAACAACAACTCAAGATTTAGAACAAGTTCGGATTTTAGTGGACACATTCTCCGAATCTTGTCTTCATGAAATGATGAACAATTCAATATGACTGTATATTTTTGTGTATGAAAACCATCTCCAGCCTCCTTGACTGCTGAACATGTTTTAAATAAACTTAAATATACAGTCATAATGAATTGTTCATCATTCCATGGACGTGTCACTTCATTTTGATAAACTTATAGGTGGAAGTTCAATATATATATATCATTATATATGTTTATTATGGCTTCTCATCTTTTAATCTTTAAAGTCACATATGCTCCCAAAATTACGGGTTTTCAACAAATTCTGATTGCTTTGATTTTAACAAGTTTTGAAGTTTGTTCATAAATTGAAACAGTTACGTTGAGAAAAAAATATTCAATTGGTACAAGGCTTGTGCGAGCCAGGATAAATTCTACCATAATTCAAATTCAGCATAAAGAGGGCCATTTTTCCTCATATGTATTAACAAAGCCTTTGATCCCTTCACGTTGAATGGCCTTGTATGTAACGAGTCAACATTTAGAATATTGTAAAGGGAGGGGCTAATAACCATTGACTTGGGAGTAACATCGATAATCAAAGCATGTCCCAGATTTGACAGCAAACTGAAATATCCTTTTTTTTTGTTATATTTAAGCTTCATTTAACCTACAAATCTGGGGGTGGAATTAACAGAAACCCTTAAACTTTTACTTCTTGAGAAAAATATCTGTTACTCATGTGATCCTGTAATAACGCGAAATACCTTATTTTTGGGTGCTATGTGATGTTAAAGTGAAGTGAATTGTTACATTGTCTCCAAGCCTTGGACAATACTGCTCTCCATTCATTAATAGAGGAGACAACTTCTCCTTAGGTTATCTGATCTGTCTTCAACCTAGGACTTTTGGGAGCTTTTCGAGATAAGTCTTAGATACCCGGCTGACATTTGTTGTTCAGTACAGTCAAATTCTCCATGTGCTCTATGGCCAGCCCATTTTCCTACCCCCTACTGATACATCAATAAACTAAGACTGGGCTAAGGGTGGAGATGAATGTACCTTAAGCCAATCTTCTGGTATGAAATCCTTTATGATCAGTTGTTAGTTGAAATTTGAGATACATGATACTATGGCTTTTGGACCTCCTTAGTTGTGTACCTTGTAATAACATGAGCTAAGTATTCAAGAAATATAAGATTTGTTTCATGTAAGGTTTAAAGATTTCTATGGCTTTTGAATCACCTCAACTGTATACCTTGTATGAGGTGGATTCAGTAGTCAAGAAATGCAAGGTTTCTTTAATCCAAACTTTGGCTGAATGCATACAATGTTTTATGCTTGGAGGGACTGACTATTTGGTTTGTCTTTTAGTGTGATTCCAGCTTAAATATTGCAACAGAATATGACATTTCAAATATGGTTACAAAAAAGATATTTCATAGATAAAAAAGATGTAAGAATAATTTTGAAAACTGTATTTTGAAGAGTTTTTATTTTCTCGTGACCATCATCTTAGTTTTTAAAACAAATATTGCTAAAAAAAATTTATTTGTAAAATATTGAATGTAACATTTATGTTGTATTAAGTGTTAGTGAAAAACCAATAACAAATCCTCATGACCTAAAAGAGGAAAGATAAGTGGTCTCAGATGCCCATTTATTCTGTATTGTATATCATTGTGCTGTGTGTGTTATTTGTAATAATAAAAGAAGATCAAAAACTAAGTACTTGATTGTTTGTGTGTTTGATTGGGGTTTTACGCCATTTTTAAGGTTATTTTACTCATATGACGGCGTGCCAGCCCAATGGCTGAAGGAAACCACGCCCGACGCCACTGGCAACAAACTATGACAAGATACAAGACAATCACAAGACAAAACAGAACGCCACAGTAGCTTATTGTTGCCCCTTAGCTCTGAGAATACCAGGGCAACTTGAAGCTCTCTTCAACCGCCCGCCGAATTGAAGGGGCATTGCGTTATTTAGTACACTTTAAGTCTACCCTGCTGAACTTAAGTTATGGTAGTCTGTAAATTTGTAAACACACTCTGCTGTTTGCTCAGATTTCTCCTGTTAAGTCAGTAAACATAATCCACTCTGTTTTGTTTTATCAAAGTTTTTTCGAGCGTGTCTAAAACTATTTAAAAGTGACGAAGATAATTGCCAGGGCATACCTCTAGTTCTGTGTGATTAACACATGAAGTATAGTTCGACCATGGGTTGCTCGACACTGGATGTCTCCACCATGTAGCGTTCTCTGTGCAATATTTTGTGGCAAACACTGTAACAGAAAGAATATGAATAGGGTTAGTACAATTTGGTATCGTCTTCGGTATCAGGATTATATATTGTGTTTTCTTTTGAGTGTTAAATATGTAGAGCACGAGAAATGTGAGTAACGTACTGCCTGTTTTTGAAATTTTAAGAATTACAATTTCAAATTAATTGGTACCAAACTTGAATTATTTATATCGGCTTTTTACCTCAACATGGATAATCTTATGTTAGATCTTTACTGAAGTACATTAGTACGAAGTAAGTTTGTAATACCTTCACATTCCACCAAGTGTATGTAAATAAGTCTAGTTATGAATTGCATCATTCAATTGAATGGAACCGCCAACAATTTGTGACTAAATGGCATATGAAGCAGACGATGAATCAGTCAATGTTGAATGACAAATGAAGTGTTTAAACACAGCATAATGTGACAATCTTTATAAATCAATGTCTGGGTAAAAACTTTGACAATGAGTAAGAATGGTAGCAAGTCTTCATTGTTCGTTCCTTCGAGAAGTCATGCTCCAAATCTTTGTTCTCTTATTGATATAAGAACCTGATCAAGATTTACCACACTGTATATAGACATACTAATTTTGCTCATCTATTTGTGGGTCAAAAGGAATCGGGATATTTGGAATAAAGCCTTCCTTGAAGAGTCTGTGTTTCATAGATTTACAATGATTTAGTCCATGGACCTGATCGTGTGATACAGTTAAATTGGATCTTCCGTTAGTCTTCGTTATTAGGTTTTTATTGAGATGTACTACAGTCATACAAATGCTGAATGGACAAACATTCGCAGAGTTATAGACCAGTGCTCTTGGTATGACAGTAAGTGCGGCTAAATCAGCCTGGTCAGTAAATTAATCCATATCATCAGTGCGACTTTCACTGGAGAAGTAATTACCAGATTTCTATCAAACTCATTCATCGATTGTGTACATTAGAAATATCAAGTCTATTAGACATAGGTTATAATGGTTCATAGCTAACATTAGTGTTGTCTGTAATAAACACACAACTGTTTCATCATAACAGTTAATGATCGACTGATGTCCGGGGTGAGACAATAACTGCTACGAAATCTTAGTGAATGTTTTGCATGACTTAACAGATAAATATTACGGCCCAGTTTGGTCATAAGTAATGCGTTGAAATCGCAGTTGGTCGGCTTGGACCGAATCCATTTATATGTGAATTTGTTCTGTAGTAGCTGACGAAATACAAGCATATCGTTACACAATCACTCAAATAGCAAAACAGCAGTTTTCATGTATGTCAACAATATGCCAACAATACGTCAGCGTAAGATTTATTATTAAGGCTGATGGACACATTCGGAATTTTCGGGATTTGAATTCACCTCACGTAAAAACTCCTGTTGCTATCATGGTGACGTAGGCTGAGTTATTTTAAAGGTGTAGAATACATTAAATTAGTATCAGTCAGAGTAGATCTACAGTATACAGCAGTTTCCAAAAATGTTGTCCTGTGTGTGGGGGAGTTTTGTATTCAATTTGTATACATTTTAATTTCTGAATTTAAGTCTGAACTAAATAATAAATTAGAGGTGCAGCCGTTTAGGCCGTTTTTACAGGTAACATGACGGGATCACGTTCAGCACTTTCCATAACGTGTTGGTCAATAAACATATATCAATGTAATCATTGCTAAAATAATGGATTACGTCAATCCTCTTCTAGGACGAAATAGCTGCAGAGACATGTAGTCCTCCCTCGTTAATGTGGAAACAATAGGGCTACAGATTTGTACCACATCTAGGTCAGTAGCGTGAGCTATCCCAGTATGCATCAGTAAGTGCGCAGTTTTCGAACTGATGAGAGCCGATCATTTTTTGAAGGGAATCTAAAGCAAAGGCCGTTAAATCGAAAGCAACACTTTTAACAATCACCAGCCTATGCATCGAAAGGAGTATGTTATAATTGTAGAGTGTAAATGTGACAATCGGGAGAAGTTTGTCTGAATTATAAGCCCATCAGAAACGATTCTTATTTGACGATAAGCCTAAGTGAAATCATTCTCAGTCGGTTTAGTTCTAATGGATTTCGGTTTATGAAGAGGGGTTATTAGTCTACCTCTCGAACAGCTGATAAAAACAGTAATTTAAATGATAGTCTGCCAAAGTAAATTGAAAAGCAAGTCTTTACTGAAGCTATTATTTACTGATAACCCTTGTTGATTTCGTGGCTGGTGGCCAATCCTCAATACTACCTAAGATACACTGATAGGTTATTAAAGTAAGTGTACAAAATGGTTAACCGCGTCTGCAATGACTATAGGATTTAATAATGATTTGTCCATTTGATTTTCTGCTAAATCACGTCTTGTAAATCTGCCAGAAGCACACTCTCTATAAAGTCTGATCAGACAAACGGATTCGTGCGCCTTTAGTGAAGATGTGTTTTTTAGCCTTTTGTCTATTTTAGGTATAATGTCACGACCTATTTGCCTGGAAACCTTCCACTTACTTTTACGGAGTGAGCCTTGAGACTGTTTGGAAAAGCTTCAGTGAGGCGAGATCTAACAGCGAATGGCAGTGTTGGTTATTAGCAGATCTGTATTCAGAATATAATCTCTTTAAAGAGTGATTAGTTAAATGGATTGGTGAGGTAACGATGATTATATGTTTTAACAAGGTAATGTGTGTATCTGACTGTTTTGATGAGGTCACGACTTGGATGAAGTAAGCCTGTAAACAGTGCATTAACTTTAAAGTCCAAGCTTCTAAATAGATACACCATTCACGAAGACTGTGCTAAATACACTTTAGTGAGCTACAAACGTGCTGTCTCGTCGAAATAGATGCACTCAGTTCCTAACTAAGATATCATTCACCACACTGCGTTAATTTATGCGCAGATAATCTGTCCGAATTCAACTAAGTTTGTTCTTCTAAAGCAAGATCTAAGCGTTGCAGATTAAGAATCTACAACCACGTCTTTCAACTAGTCCGTAATTAAACGCTTATTTGGCAGGACCTCAGCATAAACAAGTTATATACGGCTTTACAATTTTCGCATATATTGGTTAGATTCGCTACTTAAGCGTTGGCCCTAGAACTGCTGAGAATGCACGCCGACCTACTTCTATCACAATATAGAAACGTCAATTTCAGTTAATTCATTCCGGTCACATATCTGTTTTTAACGAAAATCAAAGAGAGGTAGTTTAGCTTATAAAACCATATCTTTCCTGACATAGCTTCAGCATTGATTTATTGAGGGACACACTTCTCCTTGTCAACCAAATGAGATCGTGGAAAATGTTGCCAACTCTGGTAAAGCGAGTGCTCCTTATCTGAAGTGGCCTTAAAGCTTTGCCTTAATGCTGGTTTAAAATGTAAATATCGCCCAGCGGCCATCTTCTCGGGACATGGTTAGTCCCGACGTGAAACTATATTCCTCACCTTGTCACGCTTATGACATATTTCTGGTCAAACAAGAAGGATATAACCAATGACGTGTACATGTGTCATTGATTGGAGATAACACTCCTTGTTCGAGTAATCGGCAGTGCAAGGCTGCACCTAGCCGTGGTTTCATATATATCTATGCACATAGCCCGAGCTATGTAATACATTAAACTTTTATTTAACGAAGTAAGGCAGACATTTAAAATCACCGCTCTAACAGACAATCAAGAATAAGCATAATTAGAGCCATTTGCTCGAAAAAAAAAGGGATGTATTTCTCCGCTGTTTATCATAATATTTCGCCAGAGGCAATACACTGTTTGAAAAATGGCACATGAATTTGCTTGGCATATACATTTTCTCTGTTTCACTTTGGTATCTGTTTGACCACCGACAGGCAGTAAGCGTAGTCAGGCCTGATACAGAGTTTGTGGAGATATCAGTCTTGCATCGGGAGGATGCCCAGGGACAGATACAAACTATAACAAGACGGGTGGTAAAAATATGTTTATGGTGTAATGTATTACTTCAGCCTTTGATGGTGGTTTATATAAACAGAAGTCAAGAATCAGTCTCTGATAGAAGTCAATAGTTCGTCACGAAGACCGCACCTGATTTACTGTCCCGATGAATCGCCCAGAACGGCAAACAAACAAATGACCGAGACTAGCTGACATACCACAAAGGCTATTATGTTGTGCTTGTTTCATGCTGTTTATTTGTGAGCGTGTTGCACTTGTGACTGCGTACTATTTTGGTGTATACACATTCTATTTTTGCTACAAATTGTCACGGAGGCAGAGATACAAATAGTGATTACTTTTATCGACAGAAGACAATACAAACAGTTGGGATTGCTAATCCCACCCAATATGTACACATAAGATGAAGTAAAGTAAACCAATTACACATAATTGTCTTTCTCAGTTTAGATTTGTTTGATTGATTGGGGTGTTACGCCGTACTTAAGGTTATTTCACTTATACGACGGCGTGCCAGCGCAATGGGTGAAGGAAACCACCCACGACGCCACTGGCAACAAACAATGACAATATACAAGACAATCACAGGACAAAAC
>JAUELC010202599.1:0-10787 GCA_031471745.1 Cryptochiton stelleri | reverse complement strand
TAGTACGGTCTGGTACCACCCGGCAAATTGACCAATCAAAACATCGCGAATTTGGTTGAAGGATAATTAAACTATGTATTGTCGTTAATTGGCACAAATAATGCATAAACACTTTTAATTTGATAACTTTTTAATCATATTTGTTCTATAATATTAAATATTTGTCGTTATTTATTTCTAATATAGGGCCACAGGGATGAACATAGATTTGTTTATTGTGTATATTTCATCTTTAAATAAAGTTATTCTTCTTATCTTATACAGCCTATCAGTTAAGAGTAAATACGTCTAGGTTTGTCTAATTATATATAATATATTGGTCGGGGGTAGGGACAAATGTTACATATGGGGCCCCATATGTCGGGTCAGGGGCACTTAGTCCCCGCAAGAACTTTTTTCTGACCTTTTTCGAACGATGAAATTAAGATTCAGTACAATCATTATGCTCTTTTTCAAAGAGTATTACTTTCACCGCTTTTGGATTGAAGCGCTGTTTTGAGAGAACAGCTCGTTTGGAAAGGGTAAAAAATAATTGTTTAACAAATAAAAAATGAGAATGTTCGGAGTGTTTGTCGTTACACGTAATCAATGGGAATGATAAATACAATCATTGCCCAAAAGCTGAAAGATGGGTTTCCTATATATGCGTTTAACAGATTTTACACTATATAAGATAAGGGTTTCAAACTTAGTGTAAATATATAAAATATAAATAAAATCAACTTAATGCATTCACTTACAAATTTGTGTTCATCTTAAATTAAACAAACATATTATTTACACACGTTTTTGGATGCATGTATAAAATATTGAATACTGCACCCGCAGTAGGCGCGAACAAAAATTGCAACTTAAGACGGTATTGTTGACCTTTTGGCTGATAGTAACTCCGCTCTGCACGTTCTACATCAACAAGACACTATAAATAAGACAAACATCATTAACACGCGTGTTGTGATGTATTTATAAAATATTGAATACTGCGCACGTCTAAGGCACGAACGAAAGTCGCAACTTGAGACATCATTGGTGCGTTTTGTTATAGATTGATTTTAACTCCGTTTTGCACCTGCTGCAATTAGCCAGATACCACTATAAATTAGACAAAATTAATTACACACATTTTAGAATATATTTATAAAATACTGAATGCTAATAACTATTTTTTAATTTTAAAAGGACACACTTGGCCAAAGGGGAATCTTTCGCATTCGCGCGTTTGCATTTGTGTTAGTGGTAACAAGAAAAAGAAGTGGAAAAACTGACCAAGCTTTAGACCGCGTCTGTCTGTATTGAACAAATCTTTTCTGGAAGGCTAAAGAGCGAAATTAACTTCGCTTTTTTCCTGTTTCGCAAAATTTATACTTAGTTATGCTTTTAATTTTCGATTAATAATTGGCCATGGGGTACTCTCGTAATTATGTACGTCCCTCCGTATGTCTTTTTTTTAACTTTTACGGTCTGAAGAACGGAACAACCTCGAATTTCCAAATTCAGCATTATGGTATACTTATGTGTTTGTTTACCCTATGGAAATTTGTCATGTTCGGCCTGTAATAAAAAGAGGTATTGCCCTTTTAACGGTTTGTTAAATGCATTTTTTTAAGAGGATATGTGAAGAACACGACTGCATCGGTCATTATCAATTTTGGACTGGAGGTATATCTTGGGTGCCTTGGTGTCCCTATTGAAATACAGCGTAATCGGATAATAAATTGCGTAATCTCCCTTTTTATTATTGTAATATTAATAGCTTTGAACCTAATTCATGTTAAATAACCAAATTATGATATATAGTTTGTCCAATAGAATTATTGTTCTACGCTTAATATTTAATTATTTTGGGCACAATTCCATGAGTTGACATTTTCTTATTTTCTAAAATAGCGTTGAGTTAATATTCTGACCATTTTAGATGAGATTGAGTCAACATTCCGACCATCTAGTGATTATTTTAAGCATAACACAAACAAAGGATGCATCACATTACTCACTTTGACGCTAACATGTTTATACAATAATACAATCACTTAGCCAACAGTGTACAATTCTGATACACTTCAACTAAAGAGTTCCCTCCACGGACACCTGGAACTTACTGGTACAATTAAGACTGGAAATATACAAGCTCTTATGATGTCATATCTCTTGAACAACTATTGATACCGGTTAATCGTAGAGAGATTGTTTGATTGGGGTTTTACGCCGTTCTTAAGGTTATTTCACTTATATGACGGCGTGCCAGCCCAATGAATGAAGGAAACCACCCCGGACGCCACTGGCAACAAACAAGGACAAGATACAAGACAATCACAGGACATAACAGGACACCACAACAGTTTCTTGCTGCCCCTTCGATCTGAGAGCACCAGGGCAACACGAAACTCTCTCTAACCCCCGCTCGTAGAGAGAAAACAAAAGCTTAGAAGCTTCTGTTTTTTTTTTCGTAGAGAGAAAACAGAAGCTTCTAAATGGAGTCAAATAAGCTTAAAGTAGCTTGCTTTAGAAGGTTAAATCGCCGTAAAGGGTCAATTTGTTCGTCAGAATTGCAGGATATATCCTGACAATTAAGCCTAGTTTCTACAAGCCCGAAACTGAATTTAGACTACATAATAACAGTAAAGATATGATGGGTGTATAAACGAGCCCCCTTGATTTTCTCCCGCCCGGATAGGAGCCCTTCGGAAAAGATCCCTCGGACACGATCCCCGCCCGACTTTACCCCCCCCCCCCCCCCCAGACACGAGCGCCGCCCGGACTTTATCCCTCTAGCACAAGAGCCCTACACGGACTTTATCCCACCCCGGACACGAGTCCAGTCCGGAACCTACATCCCCCGCTCGAATTTTATCCCCACAACAACAAGAGCCCCCTCCCCCTCCCTGACTGTCCGGGGGGGGGGATTGTATTTTGACATTCATTCATATCCATACGATCACAATGGGAAGCTTTATTTGTCGAAGCTGCTGAGCTGATGTTTCTTCATCTTTGACAATGTAAAGAATAAAGGAAGACAAACAAATTCAATGTTTATATCTATGTCACTGACATATTTAGGGATTAATGGCACTAATTGGATTGATTCATTCATTGATTGATTGGTGTTTAACGCCGCACTCAAGGGCATTTCACTTATATGACGGCGGTGTACTCCAACATTAAATAGCCACACTAACACACCATAAAATGTGAAGTGTTTTGCTCTGTTGGAAAATTAATCTTCCTCCAGTGCTAAGTAAAGACAGCATGAATGCTCAGAACATGCTGCCCTTAGCCAGAGCTGTATGCAGGGCAAACCTTCTAACCGTTTGAACTCTGGAGGCTCACATAATGGTTATGGAGGTAATACATATATTTCAGTAGGTCTCTGTGGTCTCTAGTATTATATAGCCACACTTAAGGTTTAAAAACAAGAGAACGGTCGTCGATTTGTCATCAGAGAAAACGATATAAAGAAACATGTAACTGATGACATAAAAGTAGTATAAAAAGCTTATCGGATTATTCCCTGTTGAAGCTATGGCTCATTTAGTTGTAATGGAACCACAGCAAAAATAGAGATTGACTCAGTGACACTTACACAAGGTCAAAGTTATGGCTCATTTGGTTTCCAAGGAATTACAGAAAAAAATATGAATCACTCATGTTTTACCACTCACTGACGGCTGCGATAAAACAAAACGGACATCAGTGGCACATTTTTAATATAGAGGCAGGACCGGATATTTCTCGCAAAAATCGATTCAAAGGAACGATTTTCTTTAGGTTTAAATATATCGACAACAACAGTAAATATAAGTTCACGCCCCCCACCCCCCCACCCCCCCAAACAACAACAACAAAAAAAAGAAGAAAAAATAGACAACCGGTGAACGGTTTAGTATACGCCCGCCGCAAGTTGTTGGTTTACCAACTCTTTTTGTGCAAAGCATCAGCTTCTGCAAAGTATTTGTTTTAAAGATATGGCCTGCACATTATAGGCTATGGTGACCTTAATGACCTAGGGTATAGGTCATGACACTCCCCAAGGACGTAAGGGACATTTGTGAAAAGTATAAGCTCCTGCAAAATTTTCATTCGAAAGTTTTGGCGTGCACAAGGCATAGCATTATGGGCTATTGTGGCCTTGACCGTGGCCCAATGACCTTGGGTATGGACGGACGGACAGCGCCATAACATAATACGTCGTATAAAAAAGTAAACAACAAAACACGACGACATCACTTAAACGTTAAGGAAACGTAGGATTAATAGCGATACAAATCGCAGAAAAATATAATTCACCTCTCCGGAAACCATAAAATTACTAGACAGATTAACAATTACTAGACAGATTAACAATTACTGGAGAGATTAACAATTACTAGACAAATTAACAATTAATGGAGAGATTAACAATTACTAGACGGATTAACAATTGCTAGAGATTAACAATTACTAGAGAGATTAACAATTACTAGACAGATAACAATTACTAGAGATATTAAGATATACTAGAGAGATTAACAATTACTAAACAGATTAACAGTCACGAAATGGAAACCATTGGAAATCAATTCATTTACTGTTTTTTGTATGGGTTTGGCATTTCGTGTTCAGAGAATAGTTCGATACATCGCCTGTGGGGATATCATGAACTATTTATAAGACTATTACATCACGCCTGTCTACTGACAACTCTATCTTATAAACCATTAATAGGTTATCATTGTATTGTTAGAAAAATGGAGGAGAAATAAAATGCGTTTAACTAGGCTCATTGTCATTCTGCTGCGTTTCAACTATCATTGCATTGTGAGATCGGATCGAGATAAAGAGGAGAAATAAAACGACTTTAACTGGATTCATTCCCATTCAGCAGCATATCAACTATCATTGCATTGTGAGATCGGATCGAGATAAAGAGGAGAAATAAAATGACTTTAACTGGATTCATTCCTATTCAGCAGCATATCAACTATCATTGCATTGTGAGAGATATAGAGGAGGAATAAAATTCGTGTAATTGGTTTCCTTGCCATCCATAGCATATTAACCGACAGTTATATGACTTAAGAGAACTCCTTACGACTTAAGAGTACTCTTTATGATTTAAGAGTACTCTTTATGAATTGAGCGTACTCTTTATGACTTAAGAGTTCTCTTTATAACTTAAGAGTACTCTTTATGACTTAAGAGTACTCTTTCTGACTTTAGAGTACTCTTTATGACTTTAGAGTTCTCATTATGACTTAAGAGTACTCTTTATGACTTAAGAGTTCTCTTTATGACTTAAGCGTATTCTTTATGACTTAAGAGTTCTCTTTATGACTTAAGAGTACCCGTTATGACTTAAGAGTTCTCTTTATGACTTAAGAGTACTCTTTATGACTTAAGAGTACTCTTTATGACTTTGGAGTACTCTTTATGACTTTAGAGTTCTCTTTATGACTTAAGAGTATTCTTTATGACATAAGAGTACTCTTTATGACTTTAGAGTTCTCTTTATGACTTAAGAGTACTCTTTATGACTTAATAGTACTCTTTATGACTTTAGAGTTCTCTTTATGACTTAAGAGTACTCTTTATGACTTTAGAGTACTCTTTATGACTTTAGAGTTCTCTTTATGACTTAAGAGTACTCTTTATGACTTAAGAGTACTCTTTCAAATATGTTTTAAAACGTTTTATTAGTGTGAAATGTATAACAAGGGAAACAACTATATGAATTTCAACTTCCCAATTTTTTTTGACGCCAAACGTTTCAATGTCTACTCTGACATCGTTACCATATACTAGTACTTGAGATAGATATTGTAACGTTGCGTCAAAAATAAATGAGAAGTTCATAAAGTATTTTGCCTTGTTATAGTTAATCAACTTTTAAATGTCACTGAAAGACGCTAAATGTATATAAATAGCACTATAAATTTTCCCCATTTATCTAGTTATCTTAAGAAATGCTACTGGCCCTAATTATTCGTATTGACGTTATTTTAAGAATAGCGCCGGCAGATGTTTTTAATTTTAAACCTGATATCACGAAAGATCGTCATTGTCAGATGCAAGAATACATGTTTTGGTCTATATTATGATAACATTGAAGTCGTTTGATAACGAATTTAATTACGAGATGTTGTTTTAGATAGAAATGCTTTGGGGTATGTTATGTCAATGTTCTTTAAAGAAAATCACACAGTTTCCTTTCCCGATTGGATGACATCTTAACAAATCAATGGCAAGCTAAATTGATATCAGGGTTATCAATTACAGTCGTGTGGATGTTGTATCAGGCAATGTTAATATTCAATACAGTTAAACCAAAAAATACTGCAGAGGTAACTTGCACTTTGAAGAATCTCGATAAATCTGCACCTTTGGCAATGTATTTCCCGCAAGCAGTGTTACCAGATATTCATTAAAGGAGGACGGGTGGTCGGTTGGAAGGGGATTTCTGTGCCCTGATGCTCTCTGAGATAATGGGGCAACAGAAAGCCGATCTGTTGTGGCGTCCTGTTATTTCATGTGTTTGTCTTGTATCTTTCCTTTGTTTGTTGCCCGCGTCGAAGTGGTTTCCTTTGCCCATTGGGCTGGCACGCCGTCATTTGAGTGAAATAACCTTAAGTACGGCGTAAAACCCCAATCAAACAAACAATCATTAAAGGAGGCGTAAAGAAATCTTATTCATATCTTATTTTAAATAGCGTTAGTCATACATACGGTTGCCCACCGTAAATTCATCGGACCGATCACGGCCACCAAACTCGTTATGGTGAGAAATCAATACAGGCAATATAGGTATTTTGGCTGGCGGGCGGGCGTTGACACACTTTCAAAACATGGAATTGACCAGGTGCCATTGTAATTATAACCATGAAATTTGGTGGAGATTTGCAAATTTAATATTCGCTTTAAAACTGTCGCTGTACCTTACAAATTCCGTACTTTGACTTACAAATATTAATAAATGTGTTCTTTCTTGTGTGAATCAAGCTGGGGATGTTGTTGATACGAACACCGATATATTGGAAATGCCCCCCCCCCTTCCCCCCAAAAAAAAAACACAAAAAAAAAACAACAACACACACACACACATACACGCACACACAAAATGTAACAAATTGCATTGATGTTTCCTAAAAGGCTTCCGAATCGAGTTCTTTGATATGGTTAATAAGGCGCTGTGAACTCTTCCTGAAAGTTAAACTTCCTGGATAGTGTCTTATAAAAACATATTCAACAAATTTTTTTATGTTATAATTCGTGTTTACCCACAGGCATTAGTATGAAGCTGCTCAAACCACGACTACCATCTGAGCAACTTTTATATCAAACTGAAGGTAAGAAATATTCTTTTCGAAATAACAACTACACCACCAATTTCGCTTGCCATAAATGGGAAGCAAACCAATACAATATATGGCTGACAAATTTACGAGAAGTTTTGTAATTTCCACTAGGAAAACACAAGGTCATACCACAACATAATGATAAACGTTAAAATCCGCGATCAGGAACGAGGATCAAAAAGAGTGTTGATATATGAAAGCTTACATCCTGTCCGCCAATACTTGTTCCTCTATTTTTGGTAGCAAAATACTGTTTCAATCAACGACGGTCAAATTTAAAGCTTGACGCAAGTAAATGTGGTTAAACATTTCAGCAACACATGTTCCATACATCTGTGTTACCCCTGCAGAAACCATTGGTGTTCTGTTCATGTGCCTCCAGCTATTTCCATAACATGTTATATCTGATTAAACTTGTTTATGATGTTTCCGAATAAACCATTTTGGCGACAAGCTGATCGACGTATATGACTGAAAAGAAAGAGAACCTTTGAAACGATATGATTTGAGACAAATACGTACAACAATACTGGCATGAAATAAAACACAAACAGTATACTGGAAACAGACTGTTCATTAGAAGAGAAAACACAACACACTAAAGAACAACATTATACAAATATTGCATGTTTGAGAATAGAACATCATGAATTGTCAGGTGGAGACATTGATGTTCAACGAGCGCAAAGCGCGAGTTGAACATCAATGGTCGAGAGCTGACAAACCATGATGTTCCTTTCTCAAACATGCAATTCTTGTTTTGTTATACCGAATGCAGGCCTACTTTGATTATTGGTTTTATAATTTGTTACCTTGGGCAGCTCCTCGTCGCAAAGTAGACAGCCTAGCAGACATCAAAACAAACTGCCGATACCAAACAAAGGGAGATAATTTAACGGGGAGTAAAATAAATGTCATATTCAACGCTCCAGCGTGCAATAATACTATCATCGAAAGAAATCGTGCAATGTCATGATTTGCTGTATATTTGCTGTAATGTTTTCGTTCTGAGCAATTTCAAGCAATTCCCAGGGAAAAGAAATAAGTTGGAGTAGATAAAGCATTACGTTATCTAAACATGAGAGCATTGTCAATGAAAAATGCATACATCTATTTGATGCCATTAGATAAGTGTTTTGTTGTAGGCCTATCGTAATGACCATAGAAACCGACAGTTTGTATGTGTACGTGTAGCATATGCCCGCAAATTGATGTGGGATGTGTAAAAACCGAATCCAAGATTAAAACGACGTTGAGTCATAGTTTCTAAGTTTTTATATTCATATCGAATTATTAACATAAAATAAGCTTAACTCCTACTATTGTTTAAGATAAGGCAAAAATTAAAAAAAACATCATCAGCAAATAATTTAATTTAGCTGCAGATAATACCGATTTGGTGAGTAAATTAATTTTGTGAAATTGGATAGCCGACACAGTTTATCTATACTTATTTCAGATTGAGTAAGAGATCAGTTTGCATCCATTAGAACAGATTTATATTGATTAAAATCGTGCATTGCACAAAGGTTTGAGGACAGTCAACCTGTCCAGAATGTAAAACAGAAAAGTTAATTTAAGTATCTCTATACTGGAGCTTACTTACAGAAAAAAAATAAAATAAAAACACCGTGTCTGAATGCCTAAGCTTTACAATCAGAAGGGAGACAATATTCACGAGGGTCTAGATTACCCGGCTTTACCCCACATAAAAGGTAACATTCTCGCAACGCTGGTCTATTAACACAGATTCCAGATTTGCAGTAATCGAGTAAAGTCGAGCCCGTGTCTTACGTAGAAGTTGGTTGTTAAGTTAACGGTTATGCCGGATTAAAAAGCTGTCGATGTGTGTAGACAGTGATTTCTTTGTCTGAATCGTGTTGTTGCGGTGTTCTGGAAAATAAATTTTTCATTTGCTTACATAGCTTAAAATGGTGGGTCACTGGATGGAGCTTCTTGTGCCCTGATTGACTCTGAACTATGGGCTGCAGAATGCCGATTTGTTTTATTATCGTGTTCTGTAAATGTACGGACTTTGCTTTATTACACAATATTTTGTATCCTCTGCCTCTTTGTTGACAATAACATCGACGGTTGTGTTTTTCATTCATTGGACTGGCACGCCGTCATGCGCGCACGACACGACTACCAGGCTTAGTTTGGTCGGGCTTCCTTTACTATCCTTTGTCCTACATACGAATCACCTTAAGTAAAGTGTTCACTACCATTCGAATACTATCAGATAAATTCGATTTTGAGAACCGTTGAGCCCACAATGGAATGTGAGATCAATGCTTATGTCATCTATGTGATTCGGATTGTATTGAGATAATAATGACATTTGATTTGTTTTGAGAATTATGTTAAATTGGTTTTGCACCTTACGTTATCAATCAATCAATCAATCCATCAATCAATCAATGCAGCTGTTTTTTAATTATCCCCACTTTTGCTGCCCTTTGAATTGCACGAAGTACACAGATCAAAAACGAACGCGTGGCGAAAAAGATACTTTTAAGCAAACTAAATTCCAAGCCTGTTCCTTTTCTGATTTAGCTGACATTTTATTATTTGCTGTTACATAAGTCATCGCCTTTTTCCTAATCTATCGAGGTAAACATAAATAACATAAGTAACACTACAACAGAACTTGAAATAAGTTCATAATCACGAGGGGCGAAGTATAAGTCATGAGGCTCTCAGATAAAAAGTTAAGTAAAGTTGTCACCATATTCATGGGCGGGCGGTTTGAGGGAGCTTCCTGTTGCCCTGATGGTCTAAGAGCTAAGGGGCAACACGAAGCCGATCTGTTGTTGCATCTTGTTATGTCCTGTAGTTGTCTTGTTTCTTTTCATTGTTTGTTGCCCGTTGTGTCGGGATTGGTGTCATCCACCCATTTGGCTGGCAAATAGTCATATCAGTGAAATAACCTTTACGGCTTAAAACTCCAATCAAACAAACACACAAATCATATTAATTGATTAAATAAAGCCATGTAACCAAACCCCGTGACGTTTGGTCAACGTCTTGATGGAAACGCGTCAAAGTAAGCTAGGGTCGTTGATTTTTGCAAAATCTACAAAATTATCCTTGGCAGAAGTGTATCGATGTCAATCTAATTAAAATCAGATCTAAATAGCTCCCCGTATATTTGACTGTCGCGGTTTAGATCTGACGACAACCCATAGCAAACGGTGTTCAATTAGGTCATGCAAATGACCAATCACAGAGCAGTTGATCAGACTGTCGGCAAACTGACCTATATACTCATGAAGAAGGTAACCGTTCGTGAACCCACACGCGTCCTGACCTAATTGAACGCCGTTTGCTATGCCTTTCCTCAGATCTAAAACGCGAAAGTCAAATATACGGGGAGCTATTTTAGATCTGATTTTAATTTGATTGGTATCGATGTAGAACGGAATTATATTAAAATATTGATCAATTAAATGCCAAAAG
>JAUELC010202488.1:0-10787 GCA_031471745.1 Cryptochiton stelleri | reverse complement strand
GCCTTCCTCGAGCAGCGTTACACAAAGGGTGACCCGAAAGTCACGTGTGATCGACAGCCACTATCAGGTGCTTAAATACAATTATCGGACATTTACATTATAACATGGTCATGTTGTGATGTCTCAATGACGCAATTTTTTTTGAAGAATTCATGTTTGAAATTTTTGTTGTGATGTTGCGTTTCTTTTTTGGGAGAGTATATGTTATGTATTATTTGCATAAGACAATTACCATACATTCCACTCGTGCCATCCTGAATGATCTTTTCAGTTTATAAAAAAATAATTAAATACTTTATCGTTTTCCACTAACTACATGCGTTTCTTCTGAATGCGTAAATTAATATGTTTTGTTTTTATAGCATAATTTATATCTTTGTAGTGCCACCAAAAATAGTAATAATATCACTTTATTTCAGTCAAATGTCCATATACAATTGTGTACAATAAGGGGCGTAAATATTAAATAAAAATGTATTCACTATCGATATGCGAGCGCTCTAAGTCAGTCATCTAAAAAGTGTATGGCTTCAGAAATAGATTTCTATTACATGTATAGATGTGTACATTTGTATTGATATAAATAGGCCTACATTCTGTTGATAAGGTTATTTTCTCATAATTAAATCGCGATGTAAAAAAAACTTAAATTCGCTAAACAGTAGAGCATGGTAGAACATTTGTTTTAAGAATATTAAAATAAAACCTAAGGAATTACAATATTTGTGGGGGTTAGTACCGTCTTTACAAACTGTTGTTGTCTGTGGTATTTTGTTATGGCGACAACAGAACTTGAAAGTGTTTGTTAGGATAAAGAAACTCAGGATTTTGTTTCATTCACTGTTTATTTATTAACTGTTGAGCTGTGGACCAAACTGTTGAGCGCGACACATCGTTCTGGTATTGTTAATATTTGTATAAAATTATTTGAAAATAGCTCATTAAACAGCGAATGTGTGCCTACACATTCGCTGTTTAACGAGCTATTGTCAACAGTTTCGCAAACACATACGCACACAGACACACCTACATATTTTTACTTGCGAAACTTACAGTCACAAGCCAACAAATTAAAGTATAAAGGTTGATAAATGACATCATTCTTATCGCAAAAAAGATAATTAAGGGGAAATAACTTCTTCATGTCTACTAGGCTATGCAGTTATCTACCTTTCTTTGGTATTGAAGTCGATCAATTCTGCGATGAAGACAACAACCCTATTTCACCTCAAATGAAGCCTCCAGCTACAAACATTTAATAACTATGGTGGTTTTAGTGACAGCAATTGACTATTAAACGGAAATAAACAAGTTTTCTTATTCACAATCGAAATTTACTGGTATTAAAATGATTCAACCTTGCGAAAGTGTATAAAGCTTTATACGTATCGAACATTTTTTTTTCAATAACATGAACCAGATATTTTTGATCTAAAAATTTGCTTCATTTGGGAATTTGTCAGACGTAGGGCGTAATATAAAGTAAAATTGGCCAGGTTGTGTCCACATCCATCGTTTTAGTCGCTTATCAAGTAAGGGAAAATTGCTAATTAGCGAAGCTGGATGACTCCCGCTACACAGCTGCTGTATTTCTGAGTAAGCTCGAATTAACCTAATTCCAATACAACATAGTGAATACGTTGCTCATTAGAACTACCGACTGGAATATTAAAATGGGTAGAAACGAAGATAAACATTGAATAGCGCATGAATGTTTCCATCTAGTATTACTTGTTAGTGGTCAGCTGGTCCATTGGAGTGTGAAAATACTGTGAGAACAGACATATTGAATGAATGCTATCTGAGTGCTAGAGGTCTGTCAATTTCAGCCAATCAGCGAATCGCATTATTGCCACATTACGCATTTCTTACCGCGTGCGGCCATCGCACGGTCGCCTGCCATTGAACTCTGAGTTAATTTTTAATAGCAGTTTTATATTTGACCGTGAGCTATTTATATTATAAAAACTCTGTCAAAAAGTGGTCAGATTGAAAGATGGATACCTTTAAATGACAACCTGTTCACTTTTATTCCTTATTTTCCTTGGCTCCCAATTTCATTTCCTTCGTAACATTATTTTTAAGAAAAAGAAGAGATGGTTAACTTGACTTGTGTAGAGCATAAAGTTTCTGATCAGAGTTCTCTGTCCGTATTTCTCTGCTAGCTTCAAGTCCGGCCTCACTAAACAAATAGTAATGTTTTAGTTCAAAAATTTTTTTTTTCCTGATAGTAAAACATTCTTATAAATCCATCTCTATTTACTTGAATTGATGAGGCACGCTGAGCAAATATTTCCTTCAAATGAGACAACATTAAATTACTTTTAAATGATGGAATTCAATGACATCGTTACCACGTGATTAGCGTGACTAGCGTCTTTGTACATAGTAAGAAATGTATTCCAAAGGTCTCATTGAATCTCGGGGTTGCTGTATTCTGATATGTTACCATTATCGTAACATCCAAGGACATCCGAATGAGAATAATAGTGTTTCTGAGAAACTCGACTCTACCGAATCCATCCTGATTATTGAGATGTTTGTGACATCACATGAACTCTATCATCGATATCTCATAGAATTCCGAACACGTTGGACAAATATTGTATTTAACTTAAATGGGGGATTCTAGTTAAATAAAAATGTATTTTGTTAGAATTGCAAGCTTTCTATAGCTTAATGGTAAAATAATGTCTTGAACGTGAAATATCCTTAATCACTTTACATATCGGAAGAGTTTCCATCAATAGCGAGGGGGATTGAATTAAATCTACATTTCTAGATGTACATTAGTGTAGAATGACAAAGAGTAAAAGCTTTCAGTAAACATTATGCTTCAGAACGTTCGATTTATCACAGTTGATAAACTGGTGCTGGAAAAGTCTGTAATAAATCGGAGATAAATATGAGTATTGTATGTATGCGAAGATGAACAAAACACTTTAATTTGGCAAATAAGGCATTGAGCAGTTTTATGAACAGTCTGAAAACTTTTAGCGTGACCTATCCTATACATACTGCAAACATGTAGCCTATAGTTTATTTATATACAGATTCATTCCAACCTCAGATAATCAAATTGTTCGCCTATTCGTCGAGACTTTGGCTCCAAAGTACGCTTATTGATCGGCCATCCAATGTAGAAACTAACGATGTGTGGAGTTTGCGAATTTGTATCCTTTCTCGGCTTAATTTGACATCAGTAAATGGTCATAATGTAACCATTCTCTCCACAGCCCACTTTATGGAGGAAACAGTACTAGAACAACAACAACATATGTCATTACAGGTTAGCCTGTATTCAAGGATAAACCACTTCCGGACTAATTTTATTTTACGCATTGATCAAGCCCGATTTTCGGTTTTAGTTTAGCTAACAGAATATAATCCAAATATCTTTCAAAGATTTTTTTTTTCATTGCATCCACGCGAAAGTGTATTGCTTAACTCTTTTAGTAGACAATCTGTTGAATCATTGACAAATCAGAATGTTCCAATACACCGAATTTATAGCAGTGATTTCATCAGAAACAAAATTGGTTCCTGAACGACTATACTAAACTTGTCCATTGAGTGCTTGTGTAACGTCTTTGCTATAATCTCATCATCCACGCAAAACGACTCTGTACGCCGTCCGCACAAATTGAGGAAACGACCGATGGGAATTTTGATGTCAGGAATCTTGATTTTACGGCTGTCATTGAGTTTAGCAGGATTTACACCGGAAATGGGAACGCGTATGAAGTGTATGGCATTCAAATTTGATTTTATGCTCAATACCCTACGTGATTGCTTTCGATATAAATGGCACCTATTTTTTTTAATACAGATTTAGCCAAAATGTTCTACAATGACGAAAGCTAATGCTATTTATCAGAGCGGCGATAACAGAAATTTGTACTAAAAAAACATTCTTACGAATTCTTTTTCAAAGTTGTCTGCATTTTACAAACGTATGACTACCACAAAAAGGTGAATACCAGGCGCCCATTTAGCAATCCCACGTCTATTGAATAGGATATTTATAATTTGTATAGAGTAAGCATTAACCTGTAGAGTAACATGTATAATAAAGAGAGACACACTAAGTCATTTTAACCTTAGAGAATCATATTTCTTCCGTCCGGATTTGATTTTGTTTGTTTGATTGGGGTTTTGCGCCATACTTTTAATTCACTCACATTACGACGTACTAGCACCAAGCTACTACTGTCCCGCCATTTTACTGGGTTTACTTGCTTTATAATTATTACCGTACACTCCAGTGTTACTATCACCGCTATAGGCATAAAACACCACATATAATATATTGATACTGACTATAATAATGAACGGGGTACATGTACGGTAAGTTCATTGATTTTTATTTCATTTACAACTGATCATGAACAGTAGTTTCATTAATTTGGGATAAAGTGAGTTCGATTCCCATACGGTCTCGGCCCACAAAATGTTCAATTATGACTATGAGAGAGTGTCATTTCAAAATAACGAAAAGAATGCATGGCTTTGCTACATTGGACAGTTTTGACGAATGAGGATTTATCAGGTAACATGTGAAGAGCAGCTATGGAGATAAAAGCATATCATGTTTTATTTCAAGTGATCTGTTTTCATCCCAAGCTGAAGTGAAATCGACGACTTCAATGTGAATTATATAGCAGCTTCATCTATTATTTAGATATCACTGACAGTCCATGGTTTATGTCTTGTAAAATGACATTTCACTCCGATTATTAGTTTGTTATCAAGTCAGAATTCTTGACCTGTCAGCTTTTGAATCCATTGCTACCAAGCGTACCAAAATGATGCATTAGAAGATTTACGAAATCATAAATTGTGAATTGAAACATTCATAATTGAAACATATTAAATTAAAGATTGATTGCCTCAGAAAATGAAGTAAAAAGTTGAGATGCAACTATATGAATCTCCGTAGAAGTATCAAAATTTACATTGCGTGCGTTAAATAAATAATATGAGCTTCTTTTCAATATTTACGTAATATAAGAAACTTAAAAATATAATATCTATATCAAATGACATATGCTTTTAGCTTCAAATCCCATAAGCTTCCATAACTGAAAGGAGGGAAAGAACGAGGGATCTGTCTGCTTTCTTTATCTATTATTTACCAGAACTAATTCATATTTGTGTTCCTACAAATAATCAGATACGGTACTATAATGGAGCCCTGTATACAGCTAAATATTGATGGGGATTTAAATCATTCATTCTGCTTTATCTTGGACCTATAACGTTGACTGCTTGGTCCGCGTTCTCAAGATGCAAGAAGCTGTTTTGCAAGATCAATATATTGGACCGATAATAATGTCTGAATGACCGGTAGAGCCTACAGTTAGCAAGGTCGTGGTCGTACGTCCCGGCCAAGTGAAACTAAAAATAAAGTTAATACATCTTCACTTGGCGCTCAGCATAACAAGTTAGAGGAGTTACTGTGTTGGTCGGGTGACCAATTATTATGTGACTGGCTGGCCGGGTGACAGTATATTGTGTGACTGGATGAGGTATTGGGCTAAGATTGTGTCTTCTATACCGGTAAATTTTGACATCAATTTGGCCGCACCAATCGCAAGGTTACTTAACCTTGAGTACGACGTTTAACATCAATCAAAAGTACAACAAAGAGTTAGAGAAGCGACAGATTGGCCCGGTGTCAGTATACTGCAATGGGTATAAAATGCATGCTATTGGTATCGTAATATAAATTACACTTTATTCGTTAACCGGGAATATCATTTAGTAGCCTAATATACTCTTCAATAGTTTATATTTTTCTCCATCAGATGCTAGCCTATATAAGCAATTTAAATCAATATATCAGAAAGCATGGATTAACCGTTAATCAAAATAAACACATGTTTAAGGCATCAAGTCTGAAGGGAAAGGGGCGCCACAGTTTTTTTCCAATATCGGATTTACCTAAGTGAAAATGGTACAGCTGGACAAGGACCCCACAATACATTGAACTGGAATAAACAAGAAACAAGAGAGTGCTTTATCCTGATCTGTTCAGATAAAGATTGAGTGTTCAATCTGACATCCAGTTACACCAGAGCAAAACAAGAGAGTGCGTTATTCTGATCTGTTCAGATAAAGATTGAGTGTTCAATCTGACCTCCAGTTACATCAGAGCAAAACAAGAGAGTGCTTTATCCTGATCTGTTCAGATAAAGATTGAGTGTTCAATCTGACCTCCAGTTACATCAGAGCAAAACAAGAGAGTGCGTTATTCTGATCTGTTCAGATAAAGATTGAGTGTTTAATCTGACCTCCAGTTACATCAGAGCAAAACAAGAGAGTGCGTTATCCTGATCTGTTCAGATAAAGATTGAGTGTTCAATCTGACCTCCAGTTACACCAGAGCAAAACAAGAGAGTGCTTTATCCTGATCTGGTCAGATAAAGATCGAGTTATCTGTCCGACTTCGAGGCATAACAGAACAAAATATGAGTCCGCTTACCTGAGATAAAGTTTGAGTTATCTGTCCGACCTCCAGGTACAAACAAAATGAGTCCGTGCGTAACTCAAATATCGTAAGTCTGGCGTTTTCTTGTTTCTGTCTGCACATTATCTGGGTATATACGACTGTGCTCTTTTAACAATTGCTAAGACTTAACTAGATATGTTTTCAAATGAAGTGTTCCTCATAGAGTGTCCGGGCATAGAAGGCCGATGGTAATGCGTCTTTTGAGGGTTGTAAAACTGTATTGCGAATGATTTTCAAAAGTTTTATGTGTTGTATTTATTTAATACGGTTAAGACTTTCGTATGAGTTTTATGATATGATATCAACATCTGGCTGGTTAAACCTGACAGCCAAGATCTAAATCATGGCAGTCGTCCGATCCCGAAAGCAGTATTGGACTAATATAAAGATGACATCTACGTCCGCCAACGAATGAAACCAAAAACTGACGATTGAGGCATGTCTAATCAGACAATGAAACTTCACCTGAGTAGCGAATACCGGTAAATAGGCAGATATTGTTGTTTATGTCCTTTATTTGTTATCAAGTAATGCTCTGAAATATTAAACTTCAAAGAGAATTGGAGATTTAGTGATTGACTAGGATGACTTGATATGTTGTAACAGTTAATTGTTTTCTCTCTTAATGTTTACTATAAATGATTATAATTTATTTAAACAGCTTTTGTCTGTTATTATGTACACCTGTTTGTTACTGGATAGACCCCTCTTCCTTTGCTCTATTTTCGATGTAAGAACCGTGAGATGCACCTATACCCCTCCCCGCGCCAAGTCTCACTTATGTACCCATAGCTCGGACACCAAAAGCACGCCCCTGCTGACGATTCCCTTCACTGAAACCGAAATATTCAGTCAAAATTATCCTTTTTTTTTCGGAGTTACACTACGTGTGTACTTTACTTACGAATTACTTGTCAATGAAATCCTATCCAAGGGAAGAGCTTATAGTATAATTATTATTTTTTGCCAGCAAGTTTATCCGGTGGGATTGGGATGGGAATAGGCGAGTCATCCGGTGCGATTGGGATGGGAATAGGCGAGGCATTCAGTGGGATCGGGATGGGAATAGGCGAGTCATTCAGTGTGACAATTTTCCTGTGGGAAAATTCGGCATCCATGCATGTTTGCATGATTACTGATAGCAGTGGCTTGTTCGGTTCATGTCTGTTATTACCTTTGGGGGAGGGTTGGATCTTTGGTGGAGATTAGAGTCTGCGTGAGTCGACTTAAGATTCTCAGACAGTCGTCGAACATGTCCGGAAATTAAATCATTCCATATAGAATTGGGAATTATTTTCCGGCTTTATTGATAGCAAACGATACACGTCAAGAATAATGTGAAATAGAAAGGTCTGGCGGGAATAATCTGATTCTGAAAATTACGTTAAGAAGTGTCCCAGGGAGTAAACAAGAGTTGTCTATCGTGATCGACATCTTGTCCTGCTTCCGGTAATGTCTCCCTATGGTGGATTTGTTAGAACAACATTAAACTAATTGAATTTAATTGATCTCTCTGATTTGTTTTGCTTTGATTTCACTTAAACTTATAACTTCTTGTAGATTAATCGATAACGGTTGGATGATGGAAATATTTTTAGTGTAGCGTCTTGATGCATTCCACCTTAGACATGAAATCATACTCCCTTTCGTCGATACTTCGCTATTGACCGGAAGTCTAAATTGAGAAATATCGTTGTGTGGAGTTTGCGAAGAATTATACAGCTGACGTCACTGTTAAGGGACCACTTGAATACAACTTGACAGGGTAGAACTATTTCATAAATTTATACTTAGTTTATATCCCTCGAAATTAATTGCCTTAGAATTGAACCCGGGGTCTATATATATTCCAGAACCATGCTCTTGGGTTCGACTCTAGTCTGTAGTGGATTAAGGTTGTATCGGGCTGTAATTTAATTAGGGTCTCATCAAAATCTTTTGACCACTGAAGAATCAATTAACATCCCAGGTCCCATAGTGGGGCCCTTAAACTATTCTGTTCCCAACTTACGAATTCCAATTCATACTTGAACCGGCCCTTCTCCGGAATGTGATAATCTCTCAAATCTACTATTTTATGCAGATCCATATAAAATTAAAACCAAATGATTTGTATCTTAACATTGTATGTTCATTTTGGTAAGAAAGCTTCGATATCAATTCTGTTATTTTTTATATTACATATCGGTAAACTAACGTCACATGATTTTTTTAAGTTACATGATTATCATTCTCTTTTTGCATCGTTACATTATATATTTCATTTATGTTAATTAATGACTGCATAAAAAACACGGTAATGATATATATTTATTTTAAATTATTTAAGTCAAATAGGCGCACAAAATTGTGGCGCGGAGAAATTCGGCCATTATTCGAATTTGAACAATATACAACTTTTGATAAGAATGACTATGGATAGCAACTCTATTTTCATCTGATTTACAATTTACTTTAGCTTTCAACAGTCGTGTAAAGCTGGGAAATCGGCATTCAAGTTACAATACGCTACTTACTACAAGTAGCAGCAGACCAATGGCGATTATTATTTCGACTGTCAACATAGTCGCAGCTAAAATTCGTCCAATCAGAATCCAACTTTTTTGCTGGTTAGGGATAGATTCTTCTACCGGTCTTACGTCACGTTCATTAATTAACTCCCCAGTTGTCGTACGTATCGGTTATTTGTTGTGCTCTGTTTGTTGTATTTTGACCAATGAAGTTTGTCGTATGGTCGTATGTACACCTTGAAGACGGACAAAGACAGACTTCTAAGAAGCCCTAGGCTTCACCTGCCGCAGTGTGCAGCACTTGGCTGCAAAAACACGATAAAGAGAAGGTGTATCTCGTTAAGACTGGCACGTGTTGCGGGTTCCACTCAGTATAACAGACTTCATCAGTTTTTGATTTTACACTTTCGACTTGGAGAAAATACCAGCATAGTTTCCTTTCATGTGTGAACCATACCTTCACAGGTATGCTGATACTTTTACTTATTGCCCACATTTTCTCGATATCAGTATAAGCTAATTGTAAGTTTTATTTTCCTTTAACACAAAGACGGCGGGCAATTTCTCCCTCACACACAGTCTTTGAACCGTCGTGGTTCAACCAAACTTTCACTTAAACTACAAAGCTGAGCATGGAATTAACTAAAAGCTTCTAACTTTTACTTGTTGCTAAAAATATCTATAACTCATGTGATTCTATTATAAAGGAAAAATACATATTTGTTGGACACCGTGTTACTTTATACAAAAACGCTTTTAAATGGTTTAAAGCATATTTTTATTTTTGGTGTTGCAAAACAAATTAATTAGATTGTGCAGGCGGATAAAATAAGTACATATTGGCACTCACATGGTATATATAGAGTAGGCTACAACATTGCACCACGAATCACAGCTTGCTGAACATCACGAAAGCCATGGCATTATTTCTGTCATCAAATTTTAGGTTATTTTATAAAATAGGAAAATAGGAGTATTTACAATAACATTCTGACACAAAAAAGCAATGCATTCAAATTTAACACGGCATATGTCTCGTGATTTCAAGACTTGTGTTTGTTTGATTAAGGTTTTACGCCATACTTCGGGTTATTTCACTCATATGACGGCAAGCAAATCCAATGGGCGAAGGAAACAAACCTAGACCTGAACATTTAATTTACTGTGCTTAACACAACATCAGATCGGCTTCTTGTTGTCCCTAGACCAGAGAGCACAAGGGCACAGCAGGAAGTTGAACAATTCAAGCCGTAAATTGAACCTTTTCGGTTGCGTGAATTAGGTGGTTATATAAAGGGAAATAACAATGCATCAACACGAGAGAACATCGGTAAACATAGCATCAACTAGTCTGTACATATACATGCACATGTAACTAGGCTCATGTTTAATGGAATAATATATAATAGCATTTTTAAAGGCTTTAATAAAACAATCCAATTAAACACAATTTTGGCTGTAAATATATGTAAGTAAAAAATGCATTCAGTGCTTGTATAAAAAAAAACTTATATCAAAGGTGCATAATTTAAAAATGGAATACTTTAAAAGTTTGAATAAATTCGTGCATGTTTCTTAATGATATAGCAAAGGAGTCCCGTAGTAATCATGTTTATTTTTTATATGTATATGAAAAACATTTGCGTCACTCGTAAAAGTGATACTACTGCCATTGAATGACACATTTGTTTCTACACTTTTCAGTTACACTTCGAAATATGCCTTCCTTTCTATTGTGACGATGTATAAAAACGCTTGTTAGTCCA
>JAUELC010202377.1:0-10789 GCA_031471745.1 Cryptochiton stelleri | reverse complement strand
TTCGCGAGGCAGAAATCTCACCGTGTGCGGACGTCATGAGCTATATGCTGAGCTGATAAGACCTGACTGACCAATGAATTCGTGTGTGTTGATCACATTATTTTAAAAATTAAATACACGTGTTTTATAATTTCTTTAAACATAATGTACGCTGTTACGCTAACTTGTAGTTTTTACATATATGTCAAAACTTATGGCAGATAATTAAATCGGAAAATAAGCGAAACCCTCTATAAAACGTGCCATATTTAAAAGCAAACGGATCGTGAAAACATAATATTGTATATATTATATTGTATTTTGGTGTTTTTGACAATTGATTGTTTATTTTTAAATAGGATAATAAATCATATTGAGCGTAAATATTCATTTAACAAATCAGGATACCATTTAACATTTAGCTGTGAATCACGTGATCAATACACGTGAACTCATTGGTCAGTAAAATATAACCAGCTTAGCAGATAGCTCACAGCCTCCACATACGGCGAGATTTGTGCCTCGCGAGGCGACAAATATCAAACACGATAGATATTTTCCTCAACGCCTAGAGAGGCGAAAAACTCAACAAAATACCCCCGCACCCGACGAGCTACGTGCTGAGCAAACGGCCTCGTGAGACTTTTACCTCAGCAGATAGCTCTCGTCTGCGGCAGACTTTGAAAGAAATGAGAGTCAGACTCTAAGGGCAATTTCTTAAAATAATTTAAGGGTTTTCCGCATTTTTGCAATTATAAAATAATTGTCACACAGCAGATTAAAGTCCGCAGAGTAAGTCTGAAGACTATCAAGTGTCTGCAGACTGAGCTGTTCACATGACATATACAACTACACAGACATCCATTTAAATAACAATATCTGACTTCAATACTGATCAAAATCCATAGCGGAAGTAATATTTTCTACATTTTTCCATATTTATAGGCAGTCCAAGGAAGTAGCCCCTGATTGGATAAAACCATAAATTTGTGTCTGTAAGTCGGTCACATGAGCAATTCCAGTCTGAAGACGCTGATTAAGTCCAGATGTGTCTGCATAGGAGCTGGGCCTATTCCTCATTAATATTTGTAGACACATCTGAAAGGTCTCTGTGATCAATAAAAACACACAGATTTGTGTCTGTCGTTTATCTGTGGTATGACACGGGCTCAAGCTGTGGCAATCGCCAGGCTTTACTATTGTTTTAGTACTGTTTTATTTATTATCAGTGCGTTGTCTGGAAAAATAACCAGTTTCAAAGATAATCCACACTGGTAAATATATGTCGACCAAACACCGACAAAACAATTAGGCACAAATATATTCATATATTTGTAAATGTCTGACATTAAAGACAAAGAATTTAACCGAAGAATACTGCTCATAGAACATGCAGAACATCCCTGTTCTGTCTCTAAAGATATATTTCAATACACTCGCTCTACTTCAATCTTATCAGTCTTATTTTGTTTGTAGATTTTAATGATGCACCAAGGTTAATAAAGTAACAAAATAGAAATGCAAATAGTACAATACTTGGCGAGAAAAAGTTCCTTGGACACCGGTAGACCGGTTGTTCTTATCCTGAACATTAGTTTGCCCAATGCAGTATGTGCCAAGGTTTATCTGGCAGTAAATTAGCATTTCATGACTGTGCAGTTTGGCACATTCTCTTACTACAACCCCCGTATTTAACTCCTGAACCATGTGATATTGTGTGTTATTATAAAACAACATCCGTTTTTATACGTCATAAAGAGAGTAGGCCTACAGTATGCCTACTGCTTTCTTGGATAATCCCCACATCGTTCAAACGCATTCCAGGGTTCTTCCCAGGAAGATAAGGGAAGCTAAACCCTGGGAGTACTGGAGCCGGTTGATCAAAGCACAATAACATTGAATCCTGTATTAGATGACGTAACGATATGTTAAAGGTCTATCTCTAATCATGAATTAGTGATTTAATCCGTTATTAGCAACTATTGTTGGTTTTCAGCAACTGGGCCAAGTACATTACATTTTTGACGCCATACCTTTTGTGACGTCACAGTGATCACAGCGTTATGTACATTGTTGCCAGAGGGCGTTCCAATACCATTGTTATCGTTATGACGTCCTCATAGCATCGGGACACAGGAAACGCCAAACAACCTGTCGCTCATGTTTGCATAGGATAGCAGATTAAAATTGGAGTTGGAATTGGAATTAATTTGGCCGAAAACAGCTACTTTGAGTTCTTTTGAGTTGGCGTTGTTCATCAGAATAACACGTTAAGTAGAAACACAGTGTCGACTGTTCGTCAGAAACGTTCAATGACACAGTATGCGTTTAGGTATTTTTCCCAATCCTGTCCAGTCTGCAATAATCTAGCGAATTGCAACCACCATTATATAACGCAAGAAAATCACACAACACACCAAATAAGACTACTTTGTATTGTAACTATACAATAAACAAAATTATGTCAAAGACTCACGTCAGGGTTACGACAGAAAAGAATATTATATGATTTGCTCTGTTATTTCTATGTGACAATTTTTAGTATATAACTGCTAAATGAAATATGCAGACTTAATTGACGTATTGTGTGAGTCTCTTACTATATTGACAGCGTTTGGCCGGTGAACCAAACGATCCGGGTTCGGGTCCCGGTGGAGACAAGCAAATTTGTTTTCTCTGCATTTATAAATAAAATAGTGGTGATACGTGTCAATGCGTTTCGCTTATAATTGAAAAGGTTACTACCGGAAGGCGATTGAAAAGAATAACTAAATACTGCTGAATTATGGATAATACAAGGTGATAATTAATTCCGTCAAAGTAGAATTTTTGTTGATAAAGTTGACTCTGGATAAAAATCCTATTTCATCTTATTAAAAAAGATACTTTATCTTTAAATAGTCATGTAAAGCTGAGTAATCGGCATTCACAGATACAATACGCTACTACAAGTAACAGAGATATAGAGATTACCCCTTCTAATGTCAACATCGTCCTAAATCTAAATCAGAATCCATCTTTTTGGCAAGTTAGGAATAGATTCTACCACCCGTCTGTAACCCCAGTCCACAAATTAACCCCCGTATTGTTATACGTAGGCCTATCGCACTTTTTTGTCGTTTTTTGATCAATGAAGTTGGTCCTGTATGTACACCTTGAAGACTGACACAGGACGAGTATTTAGAGCAGCCCAAGGCTTCACAATGCCACGGTCTGTAACATTTTGGCTGCAAAAAAAAAACGAGGAGACAGAGGGACTATCTCTCTTAGAGATTGGGACTGGCTGACACGTATTGTGGCTTCCACTCAGTTAAAAATGACGGCTTTCATCAGTTGTTGATTTTACAAATTTAGACTTCGTGTTATGATGTTATGATCCATTTATTTCATTTATAGATCTGTATTCACGGTATATAGGGCCATAGGCCTGAATACATGCTCTAGTAGGCCTACATCAGTATAACAAACAATTAGTAAAGCTTACATACAATCAAGAGCTTGGAACGAGAACTGCTCTCCGTTTCAGTGCATTGCGACAAAAAATTGCTAGGTCTGAAATAATTTTGGCATTATTTGAGGACATAAGAGAAATATAACTAAACATTGTTCTGTTGTCAAGAAAAGTTTTACAAATAAATTGTATACGTAGGTCTTCATAAACCGGACATACCATAATAAAATGGAATTGTGTTTCTACAGAATTTGTTGGACATGTTTTGCAAAATCTTAAATCTTTGGGAGTCTTAAAAAATCGACCAGTGTCAACTATCAGTCCAGCTGTACCAACCCGTATACGCGAAAGATCGCGTCTAAACTTTTCTATTGACAATATCTGGTGTAAAATTCTGGGTCTAAGTTAAGTTTATACCGGTTGTAAATATCGTACCGAGTACTATTAGACAATTTTATAGACCAATTCTGTTTACATATATCCAAAAGTCTCATATTCATTTCAGACAAAAACAAGTTTGTATTCCCCACACCCTGATTAACCCAAGCATACCCAAAACCCAAACTATTCAGCAGCTGTCGCACCCCACTTGCCCAGTCGTGTCTATCCTTATCATAGTAGGCCTATAGAAGCATAAGATAGGCTTTTCTCGGATAGCGGGGGTCAGACAGAACAAGCAGATTTAACGAGTACTTAATGGCTTTCACCACGGTCAAATAATAAAGGGAGTGCATTCCGCATTCTCCTAGTACCATCGCATCTGCAGTATTATACGACCTGTTTGAAACCAATATTTACATGCCAAAACTTGCACTTTCTCGATCTGTTCATAGATATAAACCCTATAATTGTGCTTAATATAACTGTATTGGTTGGATTTTGGTTTGAAATAACCTAAAAATATGCATTAAAGGTTATCCAGTATTTATGGTGGAGGAAACCGAGCGAAACCCGGAGAAATCCACCCGACCCGCAAAAACTCACTGTACGGATGTTTTCGAGAGCGTAGCCAAACACAGATCCGCACTCCATTCTTCTTCCAAATCGCCGGTATCTTCCGTCCTTCCATTATCGGCTTTTGTGTATTGAACGACCATTTTAAAGGCCATCTGTGTCATATTTGGCGCTAGGGGGAAAACTTGCTTCTAATGGAGCTAAACGTATCCTACATGGCATCAGGTTCATAACACACTAATAGAGCAGATAACAACAGAGAAAATAGGAAAATAAAACAGAACTATTTATCATGACATTAGGACCAACGGGCCATTTACAACTGGAGCATCAAGTCACGTGAATAGTTGAAATGGCGTCATAGGTCCAGTGATCATGCAGGTAAAGGGTCAATGGCCTCGCTTTGGAGTTCACTAACTCAATCAAAATGCCTAGTCATTACATACAAGGTCAATAATCACAGTAAATCAATTTGACCCTTTTATACAAATGACTAACACTCAAGAACCACATATGTGTGAGAAACATCGATGTTAAAGTTATAGAATTCTTAAATGTATCGAGGAGAGCGGCTCTTGCCTATACTGCATGCATCTAATCAGTATTTGTCTTGTTTCAGAAGAAGAAATTCAGCTGGAATGTGAAACTACATTTATTCCTATTGAACCAGAAGAGACTCTCCAACAGTTAGAGAATCTTCAAAGGGACTTAACTCAAAGACACGCCGAGGTTGACCATTATTTTCAAGAACAGAACGTTATTGACAGGTTTGTACCGATTCGAAGGCTTTCTGTCTTTCTGGAGCATGTCGCAAATAATTATAAAACTCATAAGGATATATACATAAATTGGAGGCTTGCTTGGGTTTCTGACTTGTTATTGACTGAGATCAATGATTTTTAAAATAAGCTTAGCTTCAGGTTAATTAATTAGACTTCTTTCGTGCACTTTTCCGCTGATTGATGTAATACTCATTTAATATAAATTCACATTGATGCGATGACTACCTGTATTGAAACGATTTTGTCCTGCGGGTCTGGTCTACTCTTCTGAATCAGCGGGTCTGATCAACTCTTCTAAATCAGTGGTTCTGATCTACTCTTCTGAATCAGCGGGTCTGATCTACTCTTCTGAATCAGTGGTTCTGATCCACTGTTCTGAATCAGCGGGTGAGATCTACACTTCTAAATCAGCAGGTCTGATCTACTTCTCTGAATCAGCCGGTCAGATCTATTCTTCTGAATCAGCGGCTGTTTATATATACAAACCCTTTTATTTCAGCCGCTGATACATTAGGAGGGCGGTCGGAAGGGGCTTCCTGCTGCCCTGGTGATCTCAGAGCAAGATAAGGGGCAACACAACATCTGTATTGTGACGTCTTACTCTGTAAATTTGCACACTTTGTCTTATTACACCATGTATTATGTCCTGTGCTTGTCTTGTATCCTGTCATTGTTTGTTTCCAGTGGCGTCGAGTGTGATTTCCTTCACCCATTGGATTGGCACGCCGTCATGAGAGAAATAACCGTAGGTACGACGTGAAACCCTAATCAAACAAACAAACAAGCTGATAAATTAAAGCCGGTTTGGCGGAGATGGCCAAAAGATTAAGCATATCATACGAAATCGATTAGGTCAGGTCATTAGTGGAGTGTTCGGCTGCAGTTGTTTGCGTGGTGACATAAGGCCGCTCTGATTTAACTGTCTGACTATGAAATAACTTTCTCAGGAGACAATCAGTGTTTGTATATCCGGTGATTCATGGGCGTAGTCTGAATCGCCAAATGGATTTTCCGTTGAAACATTCTGAATTTGAGGGGTGTAATCCTCTCGTGACAAATAAAGAGTGACGAACACAATGGAGAACAATTTTCCCAATTTCATGCACCGGTACTTAAAAGTCATCCAATTAACACTTCTCGTTATTTATATTTTACAGCAAAATGGAAGCAATATTAGAATCGGCCGAGAAAGAACATGCAAATTTAATGGCGGTCAATGCCGTGAATAGAGAGATGGAGTCTACCATTAAATTTCTGCAGTCAGAAATGTACGAGACAAGAATGGACGCCAAAAACTACGAGATCAGTCTTCAACGAGAAATATCGGACTTTGATTATTTAATGAATCTAGTGGGTTTCTTGCGAAATCAGGTACCCACAAACTTCAAAATCAAAGTGCCTCTGCCTGCTTATAAATAAACTTCCAACGAACATCAGATTTTTTTTTATTTCGTTTTAATTTGTATATTTTTTTAAGATAGTGGCCTAGGAAGGTTACTCTGCATGCTCCCTGGCACGAAAGCTTTTCTAGCTACCCTCGTAAAATGATACCCTAAAAACCACCAAGTAGCGCATGGCGTTCAAATGAAACTGCACATTAATTTAAGTTTGCTGAAGGAATGCCAACAACTAACAATTCAAACAGTAAGAGTCAGAAGTATTTTCAGCTCAATTCTTAAATAAAGGATTATACTTTTTCACCGTACAAAATAGCAACATTTAAAACTTCAATAGCAACTTAAATAGGATTTAAACTCAACTGGCAGGCGTCTAGAAGAAACCCTCAATTGTAAATACATTTTGTCAAGTTGATATGGAACAGATCCGTTCCAGGGGCTTATTGATGAGAGGTTTGACTTGGACAGTATAATATCAACGAGGATCCAAGGCCCGCGAAGACACAGAAGATCCATTGTTCCGGACATGCATTTTGAGTTGTTTGCTGACAATAGAACTACACATTCTGTCAATTCTCTTTCGCAAACTTGGCATCTTTTCAACTAAACTATAATTCTATTATAAAAAGAAATAGTCACTTTATTTGATCAGTGTTATGGTGTACATTAACGCCCGTGTTTGTCACTTTTCTTTCGTCATTACCACTGACACATAAATGGTAATGTATTGGGTTTTACGTTTAACACCAAATGTGATATGATCACAATATCCAAATTTAGCTAACAGGGTTTTTCGTTAACTTGTTGCTAGTTTTGATATCAAATGGTCTTTTAGATTGTCAGTTTAGAGCGGTGATATTAAATTTCTGCATGACTAAATAAAAGTTTAATGTGTTTTACTGCTCGGGTATGTGCAGAGTGACATATGGCACGATGGCCAGGTGCGACCTTGTATTGCCGATCACTGGAGCTACATGAGTGTTACCTCCTCCTTGTATGACCAGAAATACGACGCAAGCGCGACAACGTGAGGAATAGTGTTTCACGTCGGGACTCCCCTTGTCCCGAGAAGATGTTCCTCGATGTATTAATACGGTTGTTCGTCTCGTTGGTGGTCTCCTGCAACGTGTATGATGTTGTATTTCAGTTTTTGACTGGCATTCAGTTTTGAGGATACCGGTTTTTACAGGTGATATTGGGCTATCTGGCTCTCCATGATCAGTATACAGACATTAAGCTTTATTAAAAATATTTAATTTCTGTTTATTCATACATTCTGGGACATATTAAACAGAAAATAACACAACTGTATGTACATGTACATCTTTATTTTTTAAAAAGAATAGCACGACGCGTGTTTGCGCCCCTTTCCATGCTATCCCCGGAGGTGCCTTCACCCTTTCGTTACGCCTCTGCTTGAACATACATTTCATATGAACAGAGTATCTGTGTATATGTGTCATATGGTCTAATCTTGGCAATAGCTACAAATGAAAATGATTGACTGTGTAAAGGTCACCCATAACAACTCAAGATTTAGATCCATTGCCAAAAAAAATAATGGTCTCGGAGAATTTGGTTAGAGTATGACATATTTGATCCTTCGATTTTTAATTGGTTGTCACTTATCTTTTGAAATACATAACTTTAAAATATCTGTCAATGAAAATAATAAAAGTGATTTCCATGCTGTCTTTGCTTAATAAGCATAAGAGGAACTTTCCAACACAGCAGAAGCCTACATATTTTTGTTGTGAAAGTTACTGTTTAATGTTGGAGTACACCGTCGTCATATAAGTGAAAAGCCATCGAGCAAGGAGCAAAACACCAATCAATCATCCAATCAATCAATCAACCAATCAATCAATCAACCAATAATGCATTTTCTTTAAAAGCGATACTCCCAATTACGAAGCAGACATGCTACCACCAGTCCATCGTCAGAGATACTCGATATTATATGGGCATTGCATAATGGTATTGCAGGCATATATCCCGCAATGTATTTGGAGGGATATATAGCGAAACGAAATAAAAATATAAAAATGGATTGAACGATTTGCTTTCTATTTCTCGTTCACCCATGTTGAATTGTTCGTTATTTCGCTGAGCCTGGAAGCGAATAAGTAAGCTGGTTGTTAATGTACAAGAACTAGCGGAGTGTTTTTGTACAGGCCAACTGATGGCGATAAGATCAATCGGAACTGAATTACACGACACGTTACTTAGCGAATGTCAGTGAATGGATGGTGGGCACTTATTGTTCCCATTCATACTTCTCTACTTGATCTTTTGGCAGGTTAGACCTACATAGACATATAATTAGTCCAATATCGACCTTGTTTGAAATGTACACGTTGCTGTATAAGCTAAATAGACCACCATTGTCTTGACTGGGATCATCCCCAACTTAAATACATTTTATGAATCTGTTAAGATAAAACTCGTTTTTGATTACAAGATTTGAAGTACTTGATCTTTACCTCGTACTTAAAGTTATGTCACTTAAATGACGGCGGTTCCAGTATTAATGGTGTAGAAAAACGTCCGGAGGAAACCTTCCAGACACTCGCAAGTCACTGGAAACCTTCCCACATCTTATTATAAGGATGGTACAAATTAGGGACAAACCAACAAGATCTTAATTACTTTATCACTGTTTTGCAACTATTTTCACTTATTTTAGGTTTTGCCGTGAGTTTTTGTTTCTTTATTTTATGTAAAACTTGAAAAAATACATATTTATTCGCAAGAGATGAAAGAAAGAAAAAAAAAGCGCACTGGCAAATGTGAATTTGAAAGAATATAGGATCTCGTTTAAATCATCTTAAAATGGGCTTTACACATTGTACTTGTTCATATCTGTGACTGGAATAAAGTGAAAAGGTGCACTACCGAAATTGTGACTTTTAAGGAACAGTAAAGCAAGCTTGAATTAGCTTTCTCTTGGATCGATTCTGTATAATTAGCTTACTCTATTCTGAATTCCTAAAACGGATGGACAGCTAACAAGGGGTCGTAAAGAGTCTGACACGAATAGCTACTTGGAGAATCTCAAATAATGGATGGTGTGTATCGGACTGTCAGTCACGTTACACTCTAATGATGGATTCGTGTTTTAGAGCATATAAAGAATCATCAATAATCTGAAGGATTTGCTCATAAGACATTTGCATGATGAGGTTACATAATAAACTATGTTAAAGAAGTCTTTTGAGCAATTGTTTCAGAGTAATGATCATTTTCTGTGGTGTTAGAGTGAAGACTATTAACAGTATTTTTGTTAGTTTGGGACACGCCTCTCTTAGACAGAACAGATGCCTAGTTAAGAAAATGTTGCAGGACAAGACGCGCATGACAATCCAATCCACGACCCCCAGTCAGGCATGTGAGTCATTGATATCACCGGCAGCAAATTCCGGCTACATGTTAAACACTATATTCTATAGTATTAGTTGAATGGTCTAGGTTGCCACATGCGCTGCTTTCAATATCATTCCTGACACTGATCGACGTGGGTTCAATTCTCGTATGATTCTCAGTCCAGCCAAACTGAACTACATGTATAGTATATGTAACCAAAGGTGTTAATTGCAAAATAACGAAAACGCTGATAGCGATCAATATTAACCATAATGTGACTTTTAAGGAATGGAAATCACTGCTTAAATTAGTGGTATCTTTGGAACATTTGAATGGTAAATGGGTTTTCTAGATGAACGAAATACACAGCGACCAGATAGCCGTTACGAGTCTGACACGCATCATTACTCAATCGGCTTCGTGTTGCCCTTAGCCCTGAAAGCACCAGGGCAACAAGAAGAAAAGCCAACTGTAAAGCTTTTAGCGTTCTACTTTAAGTATATTGCCCTTAATTGCATACAATTTTAGCCGCCTCTGAGTGGATAGGTAAAAACACGTGGAATCGTGAACAAATGATCGTATTATGATCTTAAGAAACCGTACAGCCCATGGTAATGCAAGGCATTTCAGCTGTTTGATTGGACATGCAAAAAGGTACATTTTAAGAAACCGTAAAGTCAACTTAAATTTGTGGTCACTTTGGACCATTTGAATGTATTCTGGTTAATGAGTTTTCTTAATAAAGGGAAATTCTGAAAACCAGAACGAATCTGACACGAAGCGTGTCACAAGACGAGGTGGTGGACTTGTTCTTTATGTCAGAGAAAACTTTCAATCATGTAAAATAAGAAACGACTTATCTT
>JAUELC010202266.1:0-10790 GCA_031471745.1 Cryptochiton stelleri | reverse complement strand
CAATTGCTGCGACGACATTTGCCCCGGCGACAATTGCTCCGACGACAAATGCTCCGTCGACAATTGCTCCCATGAAAATTGTTGCTAGGGATGGTACTCAATACAGCAGGAACAATTGTCGCCGGAGCAATTGTTGCCGGAGCAAATGTCGCCGGTGTAATTGTCGTCGGAGCAATTAACGCCGGAGCAATTGTCAACGGAGCAATTGGCAACGGAGCCATTGTCCGCGGAGAAATTGTCACCGGAGCAATTGTCGTGGGAGCAAATGTCGCCGGAGCAATTGTTATGGATTCGTTTAAACTTGGTTAAACAGAAATTCTTGGCACGTTCTAGAGGTTTGTTTGCCTTATGGTGTTTTTGCGCCGCATTTAAGGTTTTTTCATTCATTACCATCACTCGCAACACACAATGGCAGGATACACAAGACAAGCATAGGACGTAAGTAATAAGAGTGTGCACATTTACAGCGAAGGACATCACAACAAATAGGATTCATGTTGTACCTTATCTCATGTTGTACCTTATCTCATGCTGAGACCAGCCACCCATCAACCACTAGCGGAACGTTCTAGACTCACAAATAGGCCTACTATTCCGATTTATTTGGTTCCCGGTTTTTCAATCGTTTTTAAGAGTTTAAAAACACCATTCCAAGAGTAGGGTATAACTCATATTTGGGCCAACTTGTAGAGATATGTTGAGAACCAGTTAAACTTCTTCTTGTTTTTGTTTGTTTGTTTTATTTTGGCACATCGGCTGTAGAGCTGTAAACGTTTGTCCCAATATAATTTTTCGTGATTTGTTTTTGGCCGGGCGCGTCGTTGGAACAAGCCCAGTCTGTCGATCTGTGTATTTGTTTTATTTGCTTGAGGTTTAGTTCTTCTGATCTGTATCTCTTAAACCACTAGACCGATTTCGAGTAAACTCCGTGGGACATGTGGGAAGGACCAATACTTGCCCCTAACACATTTTCGATCCAACTAACACAGAACTTTGGATCAGGAACTGCTTCTCTAATTGCTACTCGTCCTTTTCTACTTCAAAAGGGGGGGGGGGGCACGAAATTAACACCAATCAATCAATCAATCAATCAATCAATCAATTTAGTGCTCGGCTATGCAGGATATATCACAACCCCTTCCGATCACGATTAAAGCGGGCATAATACCCATTGGTCATCCTTATCGGTCTATATGGTTGGATTGGAATAGTTTCAAATGTGTTTTTTTGGCCACTGGCATCATTGCTATGAAGTCCCTAATTAAACAACAGCATCGAAAGATCTATCTATTTTAATTTTTTTGATTTGCGTTTAACGCCATACTCAAGGTAAAAGGTTAATGATGAAATCGGTCACTGACGAATGTCATTTTGTTAAGACCGACTGCCTCAATCGAACAAGGAAGATTCGGTTTAAATCAGTTCATGATTTCAAAATCATAATAATTACACAAGTCTACTATCTTTGACAGAAGTTCATATTACTTTACTACTAAAGGTATAGTACAAAAATGTGGAAATGAACAATTAAATAACAAACAGAACGATGAAGATACTCAACAATACACCATGAAATAGTGCAACGGTATAGTACACTCTAAAATTAAAAAAAATTAAATTAAAAAGTACCCTCGCATGCGTTAGCTGGAAATAGATGAACTATACATGGATTTAGGCTAAACTGCTCAACATTTAAATACATTCAAATATTCAGTTAACTACACAACTAAGCACATAGTTGTCAACTTTTGTTCATAATACTGAATGAAAAAGTAACATGTAATACATTTAAATAATCAGTAAAATGCATCTTCTATATAAGACTAGCTATCAGATCTAGCATATAGTGGTCAGCGTTTGTTCATAATACTGAATGAGAAAGGTTACCATATAATTAACAACTTAACACAATAACATTCAATAGTTGTATTTTACAGTCTATCGATAATTCCTCTAGAATTCAACAAAATACTTTTATGCAATGGATCACAAAACTTGTTGATTTGTGTTGATTTACTGTAAGACAATACAATTAAGTCAACATCTTTTAATTTATAGCAGGCCCAGATCTCTATAAATCATATATTGTCCTTTGGATTTAATACTGTACGTAGGGAGCTTAATGCTATGATGCAATAGATTGAACAGAAGGCCTGTCATAAGATGTGATACCATACTCCGTCAGCTCTATTATTTAACATATATATCTTTTCTGTATACTTATATAATATTCCAAATACATCCCAACTAGGTATCTGGCCGCATTTCAATTTTCGCATATACTCATGCCATGAAACACTCATGAAACACTTATAACGCACTCACACTGTAAACAAAATAATGAAGTGCTAGAGCTGCTAGTGTAACCCGTCCCAGAGGGACTGCTCTTTTAAGTGTTTCTTAAGAGCTTTATTCAACATGGCTTCTGTGTTTCAGGGCATGCGCATGCGATCTTCGACATGCGCGTGGCCCAATAGAGCCAGATCTTAACACACTGAGTTTGGAGGACGGACTACAAAGACAACTTCTTGTCGGTGCAATTGTCCCCTGAAAAAATATCACCGACGCAACTCTCATATTTATTTGTCCCCGGAGCTAAAGCCGCCGGAGCAATTGTCATAGATCCAAGACATATAGGTCTTGTTAAAACAGCCCCATGTATATATAGGCAAGACTATATTAGCCGGATTAAATGCATTTACATAAAGCTGAAGGGGCTAATGTACTTTAACTCTTGATTCACAACATACAGAGTGTCAAGGTATATATATATTACAATGATATGGTATGAAAATGAAACTAAATGTTTTGTCGTATCCATTCATATTATCATTCAGTTTGAAGGCGTTCTTCTCCTTTTAATTAATATTAATAAATCGACTACTTCGAATAATACCAGAGTCTTTACTAGATATAATAGACAATACCAGTGGCTTAATTGTTTGTTCTTATTTCATTGGTATACTTTAAAGTATTAACAAAGCTTAGAAGCTAGTTCAAATCGCTGCATCAAGTTGGCCACGGTTAAGAAACATTCAAAAGGTAACGGCAAATGCTATTTGTATGCAATTCCTAGTAATGGGATATTCAGTATTATACACAGAGCATATATTATGTACAAAGTATGGTAGTGAGAAATGTATACTGTAATTGGGGATACGTCGCTCAAGTAATACAGAATGTCAGTGAAATACAAAAATTATTGCACAATATTGTCTATATCAGGAGACCACTATATATGCCTCTAGGAGGTATACATATCCGCATTGAGCTGTCATGGATGATTTCTTGTTAATAACGAACTGCTGCCCTGGAGTTGACTGAAATGTTGTTCTCACTCAGAGGTTGTGGTTTTCTTCTTAAAGAACGACATTTTCGACAGACGTTTGTCTTCTTAAAAAAAAACAAAAAAAACATATACACACGTATGATGACTATAATTATATTGTATAGTTAATTAACTATCCATTGGGTTTTATTGAAGAAGAATTAACAAGGTGGTAAAACGGCAGAAGTAACGTAAATTTAGGTTTATGGTGAAAGTCAATCCCAAACGGGTATATACAAGTATAGCTAATCCGATATAATCTTCAGTCAACTGAGCCGTGATGATTTAATCCCCCATCACGTTCGGGAGAAATGGTGCTGAACGATAAAACTCTTAAAAGGTTACTCCGCTTATAGACAGACATCTTCAAAGCTTCTTCACATAACCATTTATTCAAAGTTCTATACATCTTCTCGAGACAGAGTGAGTCTCGACGTGAAACTCTATTCATCACCTTGTCACGCTTGCACCATATTTCTGATCGAACAAGGAGGAGATAACACTCATAGTTGGAGTGATCGGCAATACGAGGTCGCTCCTAGCCATGGTGCTATGTATCCCTCTGCTAATTTCAGAGTTCCATACCCAAACAGAGAAAAACATTAAACTTATATTTAATGAGGTAAGGTAGAGATTTAATACCACCGCTCTAACAGACAATCACGAAGAGCATAATTAAAACCGTTGCTCGAAAAGAAAGATGTCTTTCTCCACTCCGGCAGAGGCGATACACTGTTTGAAAAGTGGTACATGTATTTGATTGGTTTATGGGTTTTTGCTATTTCATTTTGATATCTGTCTCTGCGGTATTCAAATTTCACGGTGAAATATCTTCTCTATATATAGAACCATTTGGCTAAAAATTGTTCCATATAGACTACTATGGTAATTTGATCAAACCGCTAATTAATATGTTGTGAATTACGAATTTATCATCTATAAAAAAATAAAAATAAGAATATTGCACAGTGAAATTCTAATACAATTATATTGCTCTAGTGAATATTGAAAGGATAACTAACTCGACGTTTGCGTCTCGTAGGTTATCACTTTCGCCACTCACTCGAGCAATATTTATGGTACGGTATTCAAACTTCGCTGTGCAATGTCCTCTATATAACAGTAACACTTGGCCAAAAATGGTAATTTTGAACAAACCACTAATGTACCCTGGAACTGAGATTGACGAGTTAAGAAAACTCTATCAGTTCCACAAGTCAATGGACAATTTTTAACACGAATAAGACAGTTTAAACAACTGCGCTGACGCCGTATAAATTACATGAGAATGGAGACTAACCAATATTTCGCACAGTGAAACAACTTACTTGGCTTACTGTCAGGGGTCTTCTTTTGTTTTTGGTTTTGTTCGGAGGCTGAGACTTTTTGGGCTGGTTTGATTTCTACATCTTCATACAAGTTCTCATCTGAAGCAAGCAGATGAAACAAAGAAGAAACAAAACCACTTAGAGATAGAAGAAAACCCGTTTGATAAAGTCTGGAGACCAAACCAGATAAAAGCTTACTCTGCTTGTAAACAGCGTGCTTGTGTGCAAAGAATTTTCTATATGTTTATGTTATATCAAGTCAATAAATCCATTTAGTATGGAAGAAAAATGTTTCTAAAACGAAAAGTTAAATTTAATTAATCTTAAACGTCGATATGGTGTTATAGAAGAACCACTTTGTAAGTTACTAATAAGACCCCCCTCCTCCCCCTCCCCTCTTTGTAATCAAACGAAGATAATACAATAATAAGAACTTGTAAAATATGATTTTAGAAATAATTAATCTCAAGTAAACCACAGACTACGTTTCTCTACATTTTGTATACCATTAAGTTCCCTATCTCCTTTGTATGACATTTAGTTGCCTACCTCCACTGGCTGGATTATCCATGTGAACAATATCTAACACTGACCCGGGGTTCTTCACCCCTTTCTGTTTCTTCTGTTGTAACAGAGCATTGAGACTGGGCAGTGATTTACTGATGGCTGACAAGGAGACCAGACTGGGGGGTCGGGAACGAGGGGTCTTTTGTCTGTCAAACAGCCAGTAAGCAAAACAGGTTTAAAAATCTCTTACGTAAACAAGCAAGAAAACAAAAACTTTTATTGTATTATTCGCTGAAGGCCCAGGTACCTGGCCTCTGTGTTAATGAAATACATCCATATAATTCATGATATAGTTGGTGGAGGCATGCACATTTTTCTTTCTCTCAGTCTGCATTTATAAGGATATAATTGTTGATTGTAATTAAATATACAGAGAAATTCTGTATCTTTTCAACAACATTCCGAGATAATTCTTTGAGTTAATATATATAAACGTATATAGCCTCGAGCATTCCCTGCCCTTCTAAGTATCTTGACAAAGCACAATTGTATGTCTATACTTTAATACACATGATATATGCAGCCCTCATTCAATGTTTTGCATCCTGCTTCAAAATTTTGGCCAAAAAATGTATTGATTGGTGTTTCGTGCCACATTCCATTAATATAGTACGCATTATATACATATATATACACATTTTTAGAAATATGTATACGCGTTTTATTATATTTTTTTTCTTCTTCTTCATATATATTGATAATCATTGAATCAAGAAGACGTAAAACTCACTTTGGTGTCTTAAATTTGTAAGGAATCTTCTTAGGTAGGAGGATATTTCTTCCAGCTATTGTTTCATAGGCTTTATCGGCCGACTCCATCTCGGTGAAGAGTAGACTAGACACAGATTCCACATCTTGACGGACAACATAGGGATCCCTAAGCTTCAGTTCGTCAGGATGTAACAGACTCTCAAAGGACATGAATACCAGATGTCTCTCTGGGATTTCCAGAAGAACGCTTCTCTCTGAAGGGTCTTTATGTCGATCCCTCTTAGGACGGTTTGATACCTGCAGACAGGGATCTCTGATTGACGAACACAGGACCAAGGAGCGGGGTAAAGAGGGACATTGAGGGTCTGGTTCTACAAACTCCACTGTCACTGGGAACTCCGGTTTGGATTGCAATAATTCTTCAAAAGTCACAGGTAGCTCCCGGCCATTGTCCAGAACCTCCTCCATCCACACTTCCAGATCAAGCGGGAGTTTTATTTTTTGGTGTCCTTTCTTGGTTATTTTATCACATTTAAGAACGTTCACCTGATGTGTGCTATTATTCCATTTATAATTTACACCGACAACTGTGAAACTTGTTCTGGAAGAAATACTGAGCACATCTCCCTGATTTAGACTAAATGGAGAAGGAATATCACACGCAACAGATTCTCTAACAAGCACCTTTGTCCCAGGCTGCGTTCTCAACAGTTCTGATACACATTTAAAGGTCTTAGCCACAGCAGCACATTTAGCTTGTAAAGTTGGAGAAAGGACGTAATGCTGTTCGTCACATGTAGCTAATATTCGTTCAACTTTATCATATTTATGAACACAGACCACAGGAGACCTTTGTGGCATGTACTTGCTGAAGGCTGGCGGTTTGTCAGTATAAGTTTGAATACAAGCACACACGGGGAAATTGTCCTCGTAAGCTATTCGGAACTGAGTTAAAGTATACCTATTGGCATCAAAATGGGACACGGGCGTTTCATACTCATCAACAACGTAATGTTTTATTTGCAAATGCAGATCAGTGGGGAAATTCCATATGACTTCTAATCGTTCCCATGGTGATACATTAACAAATCTGATTGGTTTATGCATGTGTAAATCTCCCGTATAGTCTTTCTGAAGTCCAGGTATTGGGTACATGCCGTTAAGAGAGTCTCTGGCCAGTCGGAGCCGTCTGGTGACAGGAGCCATCGAGACAAGGTCACTCAAGGTGTAGAAACACTTATCCTGGAGCGCCTGGAACAAACCCCCACAATAACTCGGTAGTCGAAAGAGCTTCCCAGACATATGTTTACATTCTAAAAACTTCTTACCACTTGTATCATCTATAATGCTGACAAATCTGAAACGATCCCCACCGTTAAAGCTGATTTCGGGATCCAGGGGGTCAACGAAACTCTCCGTGGATTTAAAATAGGGTGGACAGTCTCGCAAAAGATCGTCAACTCGAGGGTACATTTTACCCTCATAGTTTTCGTATGGATTGTCCAGTAGTTCAGACACCGTTCCTGTGCCTGGTGTGTCGCTTGAGGGAGAACTGTCATATTTACCGTTTACCACTTCAAAACGACCGGGAAAGTTTACAGATAGATGAACGTCTCTCGTATAGGCCGTGTTCGGGTCGTAATAGGAAAGAGTTACGCTACCTGTTAAAACAGTACGCAGTAAGAGAATGTCCCCCGCCTGGACGCTAACTGTTTCCCCTGACGGAGACGTGCAGCTTAACGGTTGTGTCACTACCACCGTCTGGGGTATGTTATAACGATGAACAAACTCTGACAATGAGCTAGACTCAATGTCTACATCCACATTCACAGTATTATTATCACGAGAGTCTTTCTCCTTGCAGCCTGACGCCATTTTAACTGTAATACTTGACATAGACTGATAACGCCTGTGTGCGACAGGTGAAAAACTATTAGCTGGTTTAACCTGGCATACCTGTGTTTCCTGGATTTTCTCAATTAGGTCGCTGGGACTAGGTTATGTCCCTTTGCTAGCCTTCCCAGCCTGTACGTGTGTGACTCTTATTGTTGAAACACAATCAATACATAATGTAATAGACAAAGTAAGACTATTGAATTTCTGTCAGCTGCATAACAGGTGAACAATGTTGATTATAATGTATTTTCAATAACAACTGATTGACAGCCTGTTGATTTTTGTTTGATTGGGGCTTTACGCCGTACTTAAGGTTATTTCACTCATATATGACGGCGGGCCAGCCTAATGGGTGAAGGTCGTCATAACAAATAAAGCCTTTCAGATAATTTCATGAAATTGAGACCAGTGATGCTGCAGCAATCTTGTAGACAAGCAAGTCACAAAATGAACGCTAACAGACACAAAACAAATTATGAGGTCATCGTTATCAAGCCTGCAGAAAATTTTCATGAAAGCCAAACAATTAAGCCAAACTGACAAACAGGCGAAAACAAATAATAGTAAAAATAGTCCCAAAATATAACTAGTTCATCGTGTTGTCATAAGAAAGCCTTCTTGAAAATTTCATCAAATTGAAAATTTCTGCAGAAATCTTCTACCCAAGCAATTCTAAGAACAAACGCAAATAGAGGGACAGATGGAAAACAAGACCATTAGTTCGACAAAAGAAAAAAATGAGTTAGTTTTCATGAAATTCAGAGAAACCATTCTTAAAATATCTTGTGGACAAAATCTATACATGGATAACGATAGTTTTAGTAAACCCAACATACGCCCTCCAGGGGTGGCATAATGAACAATTGGTAACCATGGTAACCAGGAAAATGTCAAAATATGGAATATATATTGGTGAATCCGTAATAGCAAAAGTCACCACTACAGTTAATGGTGAATGTGTCTACCAAGTTTCATAAAGATAGGCCTTATCGTTTACGAGTTCTGCTCCGGAAACGAAATTCACTTTTGTTTATGACTAAGACAAACTTTGTATCCGTGGGTTTAAAAAAAAAACATATTGGTGAATCCATAATCGCAAAAGGCACAACTACTGTTGGTGGTGAATATGTCTACCAAGTTTCACAAAGATAGGCCTTATATAAGTTATAGTTTTGGAGTTCTGCTCCGGAAACGAAGTCCATCTTTGTATCCATGGAAAATATAAAATATTGGAGAAATCGTAATAGCAAAAGGCACAACTACAGTTGAGGGTGAATATGCCTACCAAGTTTCATAAAGATAGGCCTTATAGTTTTCGAGGTCTGTTCCGGAAACGGATTGGGGCCATCCGGACGGACGGACGCTGTTCATACCATAATACGACAGGTTTTCATCGAGCGTATAAAAAAGCAAACAGACAGACAGACTGAAAACGATTTGTCCAAATAACCCAAAATGTAATCAGTGTAAGGTGTAACTATCATAAAGCTTTCTTGACAACTTCATAAAATTGGGACTATTGATTCGGAAGAAATCTTGACGATAAGCAAGTCGAAGAAAAAACGCAAACAAACAGGAAAACAAATTGTCAAAATGACACTGAAATCTAGTTAGATCATGAAATCGTTTTATATATGACATAATATGTTACCGTGGTTGCCTGTCCATTTTGAAGCTGTCTAGTCCATCGGCATTCTAAAAAAGAAATGCCATTACCTTTCCAGCTGAAGGCATGACTATCTTTGCCTTCTTTGGAAGAGGTGATCCAATGTGTTTCCACTGTTTGGACTGTTGTTTGGAATCAGGTTTGAAATGGTGCACTTGTCTCATCCAATGTCACAAATTGTTACATCAAGTTTTCAGGATCAGGCTCCAAAATGTTGATATTTCCATGAGACATGTTGCACCTGTTGCATTTCGGATGAGGTACAGAAGTCTAAGATCCTAACCGGTTACAAGCCTCATCATTTCTGATCTTGCATGACGATGGAATGAACTTTCTAGAGAAATCACTACAGTGCTCGCTCACAGAATCACACCCTCTGTGATTCGTCGGTCAGTCATCACCATGCCGTGAATCCTCTCAACCATTCCAGGTGTTTCAGCAGTGACAGGTCATCCAGGACAGGGTTCATTTCAAGGCTCTCTCTGTCATCCTTAAATTCTCCTGCCCACCTTTTAACAATGTCATAAGAAAGGACTGTGTTGCCACCCTATCATCTTGGATATCCTTTGGTGCTAGGCCCTTTTTCTGAAGATCTTACTTCAGCACAGCTCTTCCATCAATGACATTTGCTTACTTTGATGTGTTACCTCTGTATTATAAGCAAGTTTACCAAATGACGCGGGCCGGGTACATGACCTCATGTAGTCCACGGCATCGCCATGCTGAAAGACAACACAATTGCCTAACTCTTTCTCAGTGAGGCTCAGAACCCTCATACATTTGTAAAGCAATTAAGGGGTTAAACTAGAACATTAAAACAGAACAAATCCATACTAAAACATTGTTAACAAATACATATTTATTAATTACTTGTTATAATACATTTTCGTTTTGCTGAAACTGACCATATGTTTGACTATAATTCTAAAGGTTAATCGCACTGGCAGCACAGGGATGACTTATTAAAAACCAATAAATCATCTCATCTTTTAGATAAACGCTCATATTTAAACACCTTGACTGACAATGCGTATTTTATATAAAAAATTTAACAAAGTAAATCCATAATTCTAATGCTATGGTTTCAACTAATATGCTTTTTGTTGGGAACTACCCAATTGGCACTAGTCCGAAGGTTCGTTAGTCCGAAGGTCCACTAGTCCGATAAATGCACAAACGTCTTGCAATTAATGGGCAATAGTCCGAAGATTCACTATTCCGAGGGTTCACTAGTCCGAAGTGTGTGCAGAAGTCTGGAAGTAAGTGTGCACTAGTCCGAAGGTTCACTAGTCCG
>JAUELC010202156.1:0-10790 GCA_031471745.1 Cryptochiton stelleri | reverse complement strand
CAATAGAGCTATGTGCATTGACTGGTGCACCTATTGCTGAATTTCTGTCGTCTTTTGAGATCGGAAGCTTGTTTGTACGTTTATTACAAAAAAATAATACGCTGTTCCAGAGCTTACACAGTTATATAAAACTGCTAAAGAGGCTAAACTTGATTGTTATTGATTGATTGGTCGGTGTTTAACGCCGTACTCAAGGGTAATTCATTTATATGAGGGCGGTGTACTACAGCAGTAAATAGCCACACTAACACAAAAGAATAAAATGTTAAGTATTTTGCTCCGTTGGAAAATAAATGTTCCTCCAGTGCTAAGTAAAGACGGCAGGATTATGTGCGAAACATCAAAATGGGTTCAAGATATTCAATCAACTAGTCTATTTTGCTATTACCCAAAGTCGTCCTATTTACAAAAGGTAAATGTTAACAACGTACGGTTAATAGCAACACTACAACATTAAATAAACATTCTCTAAGAACTCATGAATTAAAGTACTACATTTTAACGAATCTAATCTAAAAAAAGTTTGTGCTTATATTGTCAGATGAAAACTGGTGCCAAATCTGTGTAAAAAAAAAATATATATAAACGGGAAAAGGGCTGTGTCTTTGTTTCTTCAAAGATTTACCATATGAGGAACATCAATAGAAGCTAGGTTAAATGAGAATTGTCAATAGTCCCATAGGTTGAATAACGATATACATGTAAGACAAACACTTTGTATAGAGGTATAGCATTTTCTCGAAGTCAGTGCAATTTATCAACGTGTAATTTTACAAACACTAGCTCAATAGTATCCATAGTTTATTTCGTCGACGGACGTCGCTTATTTCTGTCACAAAAAAAATTGTGGAATGAATCATAGTTGATAGTATTTAATGGTGATGGTTTTACTTATTTACATTCACGCAAAAAAGGGTCTTTGATTTCACACAACCAACAGTAATTTGTAATTCAACAGACTCATACATTTTGAAAACACATGCGTAAGTGTCTATTTTATTGTCTCTGGAGACGTTATGAAATATTAGTCATTCTTCTATACGAGACAACCATTGCAATAGACATTCATGTCAAATTTAAAACAAAATAAGAGAATACAATTTTCGGACGGTCTTGTTTGCCACTTCCTGATGGCAGTGTAGGCATGTGTTTACCCCTTCGTTCACCTGATGACGACGTAGGCATGTGTCCCGTCCTGTTTACTACTCCGTTCACCTGATGACAGTGTAGGTAGGCATGTGTTCCGGATCATCTTCTTCCCAAGTTATTTGACCTAGTTGCGGTGTTGTGTGACAAAATGTCATGTTTACCTTAATTAAGAATAAGTGGATATTCCTTCGAGTGTGCCTTCTTGTTCCAATTTCTAGCGTCACATATTTACTACACGAGATATTGGACTATACGGAGTCCGTCAACAAACACGAGCTGAAACGAATAAAATCAGATTTCAATTATTTTTAGAATATCTTGAGGTATTGTCTTTGTAAATGTGAATCACAATAATTATAAATTGAAAGTGAAATTTTGCTGTCCTATCCGTATTAACCTACGAGTGATTGGCTGCAACTTTCTCTGCTCTGGAGTTCTCTGAAATAAGGGACACAAGGAAGTCGATATGTAGCGGCGTACATTTGCATACTTTGTCTTATTGCCCAAGTTTTGAGTGATGTGCATTCTTTGTATCTTGTCGTTGTTTGTGATTACCTTTTTAACCAAGGGGCTGGAACGCCGTCATATGAGTGAAATAACCTTAAGTGTGGTATTAAATGCAGATCAAACAAACAGTATGAAACTACCATCATCGATATTTTGATAAGCAAAGCCCTGATACTACTATTGATGTGACTTTATATTGGGTGGCTATTCCTGTTTGTACAGTCCTATTTGGAAAATGAAGTCCACCAGAAGGTCTGCAAAATGCTCGAAATCGGAGACCACGAATTAACAGAACCAGCTGGTACGACTTCATCGACCCCCAAGGACTGCAGCCCTGTTTCAAGATGAAAGGTAACAGACTTGGACGATATTACACGGTAGATTTTCTGGCAAATCAAGTCTCCGACAAACAAAGTGAAGAATTTAGCAACTAAATTTAATGAAATTGCGATTTCCTTGACGGCAATGCCACTGGCAACACATCAAACAAATTACCTCATCTCGAGTCTAATATCTACAAAAAAAAAGAGAATAAAAAATAACATTGGATTGATGTAAGTGGAAATTAATTTTGGAGGATCGAGGGATCAACTCCAAAACGTAACAAAAAATGTATCATTCTAGACGATTATAATATAAGATTGAATCATGGCAGAATGATAGTCTCAAACAAAGTAACGAATTGTCTGAGTTAATGCATAGTAATTACTTCTTAAGCCAAAGGACCCACTCGAGATACCTCTCAACCTTCTACTCTACTTGACATCATTTAGGTTTACTATCATGTCGATGACCTACACTATGGCAACCTCACAATTCAGAACAGGGATCTTTATTCAGTGTTTCATCTTACAAACAAACACATCGGCAATAAGGGAGCAAAGTGTAAAACGCCTAGAAGTGAATACTCTTCATCAGCCAAAGAGACATTTAATCATTGGGGTATTGAACCAAAATTGGAAATATATTGTTTGTTCACCGGATAATGCTGAAGGCACTTAAACACTTTTACTCTGCTTTAACTAGAGTTTACGTAGTGATTTCCAAACATCCCTAGCAGGAAATGGAACATTAGGTAACCTTGGATAACATCCTGAAAACAGAATGTTCACCGACAGCCATAAATTAACAAATTCAAATGATTTTGGGGATAGATCAAGGTGTTGAATTTTATTCCCATCGAACATGGTATTTATTCCTTTTTTAACTTACGATTTATATGGTATTGTATTAGGTGAAACTTCCAGAAAGCCCTTGACGAGCTCAGACTAAAGCGTGTGTTAGTCAACCGTGGTTCCACCGGAGGAAGCCGTAAGTTTACTTATTGTACGTCTGTCTCTTCGTCTGTCACGCCGAACAGTTTCCCGCGTATATATGTTGTGTCGATATGACAAATAACAGACCAAGTTTGAGTTTCACGTTGTTTCGTCCATGTTTTGCAGTTAATGTAACGGTTAAGGTATAGCCGTTTTCTGAAAGGTATTTCAGTTCGCTTAACCGCGCCTCTGAGACTTGTATTGTTTGGCAGTGCTAATTGGTTTGTTTGTATCTAGTCCACTTGTTGTTATAAAACGTCAGTAAATTTCCTTCAGGATACTATAGTTAATGATAAACTGTGGCAATTGTATATATTGGCACAGTCTCTAGTGAATGTTTGACATTGATTCTATCTACAAAGTCGCCATAAATTCGCTATTTATCCGTTTGAAAGCTAAATTGGACCTTTATCTAAAGGCGTTCGTGACACTCTCCCTACTTGATAATATACTGTACGCGTAATTGTTATTTGAACGTACTTTGACCTGGCAACCTGGGACTCACTGAACTACAAAGGCCAAACAAACAGTTAACAAGGTGTAATAACATGTAATGGACTCTAATGTAATATAATGGACTGAATGTAATATAGTTAGATTGGTGTGTGGAATATAGACAGTTTCGCGACAAGGATTCCGTTATCGATCTATGGAACAGCGTCAACAGATTGATCTCAATCAGATCACCCTAAATGTCTGGTGACAGACAATGGAAGGATCGGGGTTAGATTAAATACCCTTTTAGTTTAAAAAGAAACAAAAGTTAATCCCACGAGGAGTCGTCATAGTCCTGGCAATTCTTGCAGGAAAATCCCACGCAAACAAAATATACATGATTTGATAGACCAATAATGTTAAACTAGGTTGTAATGATGAAATGATATATGTTGTGTTGATATGACAAATAACAGGCCAAGTTTGAGTTTCACGTTGTTTCGTCCATGTTTTGCAGTTAATGTAACGGTTAAGTTATAGCCGTTTTCTGAAACGTATTTCAGTTCGCTTTACCGGGCCTTGGAGACTTGTATTGTTTGACAAAAGGGAAGATATAGATTGTAAGATTGTTTTGTGAAGAAAGATTGAAATGGAGAAGGAAGAGAAATAAGGTTGTGGAAATATTTGTGGGTTAATTGCAGCATTAAATAATTGTTCAGTTGTTTTAGCGGAAGAATATTATGAGAAATGTGACTATCTCAGTCACTGATTGGGTGACACGGCTTGCGCTGCAATTTTAAATCGCCTGCTTGCCGCATACAAGCATCGCTTATCGGTCAGTAGGACACAGTCGGCGACGAATCGCATGACATCAAACACGTTTGATGCCTCGCGATCAGTCGCCCACAGTGTGTAGTCGCGTCGCAAGCTACCGCACACAGATCGATTTCTTTGCGATTCTTAGTCGGCTACATAGAATCGCTCCGTGAGCGGCTGGCTTACATTATATCATGCTGCTATGTATGTTAAATAACGCGATTCGAAAATTAAAACTCAAATTAACTTCCGAATGAGCGAATAATGATCATGTATACATGCACTTAACCATGTTACTTATAGGCCTATACGTACACTTTGCGTGGCACTTGAGTAGCTGTAAATATTAAATTTGCTTTTTAAAACACGATACAAATCATAGCTTAATATAATTAGAATATATAGCATACAAATTGATATATTACTCCGGTTAAAGAAGACAAATCGTTCTATATGATTTAAACGACATTTAAAAGTGGGGTAACATAACTAAAAATTAACTTGGAGACGGTGTACATCTTTCTCTGGACTCATTCTGGAATTACGTCTCGAATAAGCCCAGTTAACACGCACATCACTTAAATGTACAAGTTTAAAACACTTGTTCCAACGTATTGTACCCAGTGCTATAAGGTATATATTGAACTTACACGAGCCTTACGTTGGTATAGAGTCATGAACAATGCAATACCTCAAAATTCACTCCAAATGTAACAATATATTTGAATAATAAGGAAATAATATTTAACCAAAGTAAGACCATATTTATTATATATTAATTACTAGTTATTTATAATATACTTGAAAACCAACAACGATTTAATTCATATAAGTTTTTCTTGCTCTTGCATACTCCACAAAACTCATTTCGAGCATGACCGTATACTTCTGTGCGTGAGTTATAACACAGGAAAGATATCCATCCCATTGATCTGCTGTTAAATAGTTTTTCTGGGCTAAATTAATAATCAGTAGTTACTTTTATTCAATTGTTTTGTTTGCTTTTTGGGGTTTTACGCCGTACTTAAGGTTTTTTCACTCATATGATGGCGTGCCAGGAAACCACCCCCCGACGCCGCTGGCAACAAGCAATGACAAGATACAAGACAATAGCAGGACACCACAACCGTTTCTTTGCGCCCCTTAGCTCTGAGAGCACCAGGGCAACACGAATCTCCCTACAAACCTTCGTTTGAATTCAATAAAACATTGAATAATTTATACGCTGTCAATGTGATGCGAACCGTTTTGTTCTGATTTTGGTCACGTCCTGCTTCCACAAGTTATGTTTTAAGAGCGAACCTGTCACGAAACTAGTTTTAAATGAATACTGATCATGTCGCAGTTCAGAGAGACTACGGCAACCTTATCGTATCCAGTCTGTGAATACTCAAAAGTGCACGTTATGATTTCTTGACTCTTCCTTTAAAGGCACCCTTGAATTCATTTGGTACACAATTTTGTTTCACAAATGTTTTATTTTATCCTACAACAAACCATTGTTTGTGTGTTAGTGCGTGTTAGGATGTCTTGACTTTTCTGTTATATGCACCGTTGATTACATTTGGTGCACACATTTCACAAATGTTTCCTCTTATCCTACAACAAACCAATATGTGTGTGAATGCCTATTATAAGAAATAACGCCGATATATAAGTATGGAGTGATAGGCCTACTCGAGTGATATCCATCGTATCACAAAGGCTTTCAATAGATAACCTTAATTATTTAACGGGATGTGAAAAGCTCATTATTATCTTCCATGCGCCCTTCTTTACTCGTTCCTTGGCTCACACTATCGCTCATATAACAGAACAAACATGGACAACAAATAAAATATGCACATAAAAATAAATAAAAAAATAAACATTTACATTATTTTGTAAGTGTGTTTTTGTGACTCTGAACCAGGCAATAAAGACGCACTCGACAGGCGACAAGCAATTGTCTTCTTATTATTAGGTAGGCCTACACATTTGAAATATGATACGATTTAATAGTATTTAATTTTTTTTTTACGGTCTCAAACGCTTCCATTCGGGCTATGACATTCTCCCAGGGCTGCATTGAAATCCAACTTGAAAGGGAACATGAATCGATCTGACAACAATTTAAAAGCTCACAAACATTTATATACAAGAAAAGATCGACATTAATTCAGACAGAATGATGTCTTCAGCACTTCAACAAAAAACAACAATCCAGAAAACAATGAAAAAAAAAAAATGAAAAAAACCAATATACATATACATGTATGTCTGATTTCCACAGTATCTTAGGTTCAGTTTTTGAAGCAATCGATAGGGACTCATTTGAAGAAAACACGTCACACGAGGAGGTCAGAAGCGTCAACTCTTGTTGTCACTGAGATTGTTTGATGACAAATATTTCCTCAAACTATAGGGAAGACATTGCGCGAAACACTTTATGTGGTCAGTTGTTCACGTCATTATAAAATCAAATATCACACATTGTCAATTTAAAAAGTGTAACAGCCATTTTACAATACTGTTTTTGAATATATATTTTTCCCGGACTGAAGCTATTTCATCTTTCGATAACCAGACCACACAAGCTTCAGTCAGCGGAATTCTCTGTCATTTTTCTAACTGTTGTGTACCTGTGTAGTTGTTCATATAAGTTTATATCACGCGATATGGATATATAACACAGGTATCAATATCGCGTGTTATACTTATATGGATAACACTACAAGCTTCTGAATGTGTACCAAAATATTAGACAATGAATTAAAATAATCATCAAATATGATAAATCTGCTACCTTAAATTATAGTGGAATTGTATTTATGTGTTATTGTCTTATTAACCTATGTGTAGAGTTTTTTGCAGACAATTTGCTTGCAGGTTAACACTGACGTCGGTTAGGTATAAATGGAAGATTTTATCAAGAAATATCTTTAAATTATATCATAAATCAAACCTTCTATGGCTTCAGATATCTCGTGTCCGATAAAATATAATGTCGTTTTAATTCGTTTTGCAAGCCACATCTATTTCACAATCACTGAACAGTATATATTATCCAAATTGATTTGACCATGTGTATAAACTATCCCATAAACTACAATCGTTGTCTTTGTACACCCGAATGAGATCTCGTCTGGAGGGTTATATACACAAGTAATGTTATTCTGTAAAAACGACAAGTTTATTTTGACTGCATATTACAGCACTTAGTATGGCATCATGATGAGATTATCAAACCTCGGCTGGAGTAGATTACCCATTAATTCAGTGTACGTGGAGTTCTGATCAAGAGATCAATGATTCACGCCCTGATTCATCCCCGTCTCAGGCGTATATAAAACGTTTTGTTGTTTATAAATACAGATCAGTCTTAACCTTTTAATCTCACATGATCGAAATGAAAAGTAAATATTTGACGTTGTGTTAAGAATGTTTCTATATCAAAGGTTGCGAACAATCTCATAAATATTCGACTCATAAAATATTAATTTGTTTCTCTTAAATTATTTCTTGTGAGATTTGTCAATTTAATTATCACTCTAGTGAACATCAACCTCTAATTCTATCAGATCGTTACGCGGCTGTCATATTTGAATCTGTCATAATTACGTTCATCATATCGATGTAATGAACGTTTATCAAAGCACAATTAAATACTTCAGCATCGTCGATCGGTTCTGGAAGCTAAGGATGTAACCATACAGTTTATCAGATAAATTGCACTATTATTTCATCTGCTGCATGGTTGTTGTTAACAGATATCGGAACGGCAATCGTAGTCATTTAAACTAGATAATATACGAGGTACATTAAATACAGTGACGCAATTTTGCTGACATTTTTACGATATTTCTTTACAATTGACCTTGTTAATTATAGAACAGACGACCTCTTAAATTTCATACCGATTTTTCCAGTATGATTTAGAAGTGATAGTTTCCTATTGTAACAGAAGATGCTTTGTCTGACTGGTTTGATAAAGTTTTCAAGAACCATACCGAGTATAACCAAGCATAAATCACCCCCGTCAACGCCAATCGATCGATCGATTTTAGACTATATCATTTAAATTGTGACCGCGGGTTAACATGTCTTCAACAATTCCTGAGAAATCGTGAAACGCAAATTGTGTAACGCGAGATCATTTTAAGTTACGTTAAGTTTTAGAACCCAATCAATTTTTTAACATAGACGACACCATATGCCTATAGTTGGCAGTTTTTCGTTATTAGTAAGAGGTTCGTGACTTGTCTTACTCCGTCATATAAAGAGTAGTACAACTTGCTGTATGACTAGCACCAATCTTTTGTTTCAATCAGTGACAATAACAAAAACGGACTACGTATCAGATAATAATGAATGTTATCTTTACGGTCTAAGTGATTTGAAAATATCTTTCCACGAACTCTATGAAACACACAGGCCGTTATTAAGCCGTTTTGCGTGACTACACTAATTTGTAAGTCTCAGGAAACAACTAACTCAAATTACCGTTGCTATTGCTGTAGTCATTTCTCATTTAGTAACAGCTTTTGGACAGCTCAGGGATTCAGGAATAAAGTCTGGATTTACTGTTTATCAGATTGTCAGAATATTTACCTAAATAACAAAATCCGAATATTTGACACAATTTAAAGTCTAATGTTACGATAGATTACCCAATGATAAAACTAATGAAATTGGCAGCAGAGGGGAAAAAAAGACCAGCAAATTTTATATAACAATAATTATTATTAAAAAAAACACCCTACATCCACGTCATGATATATGGCGTCAGTCCGTGTATGAATATCCGGAAATAAATGTTTATATCTATAAATCAAGTCTTGAAGTTGTTTTGTTGGGTGAATTTTAATTTCAAATTTTATGATCATGTTTCAGTGTGCTTTTCACACTTAAATCAAGTATAATTGACATTCGATGGTAACTCAAGTCAGACAGCATTTCTTCTAACCAATAGTAGTTTCTAAAAGATGACATGTTCGTTTTCTGTTTTATAACCGCCAGTATGGTCAATGACTGGACAACTGAATAACTTATTGTCGAGTGACAACGGCCAGCATTTGTTTTCAGTTCGTAACAATTGAATAACGGAGGAGCAATCACATGTTAAAGACAAATATATTTAAGGTCAAATTCATTGGAAAACCTCGTTCTAGGAAACCTACAGCCTGTATCGTTTTGCGTGACGATAGTAATTTACCAGCCTGAGCTTACAACCTATTTATATTACCGTCGATAGGCTACTCAGGTCTTCTTTATACTTATAATAAGATTATTAGACAGTTCAGGGACTCGGTAGCAATTGCAATGTTGACTTATTATCAGATAGTAAGGACATTTTGTGTGAATAACAATCTCTAGAATCTCATATATTTTATCCCACAAGTTGGGAAGACTGGGGTACAATGGGGCGTTTTAGGCATCTTGTTCAAAATACTGAATATTGTTCAGAAAAGAGTTCCATATTATGATTATTACATGTATATAGCTGATAAACTAAGCTTTAAATACCACTGTCAAGTTTTTTTTCTGTATCTTAGCTGGTTTCTTACAATATATACATTTCTGAAACTAAACAAAAAATGCCCCAATGCACCCCATGACCGCTGTGAGTAATGGGACAGCTTATGGGTTGCACTGGGACAGACATGTATGATGTTCAAATGAAAGTTAACACCACAAATAACCCGATCTAGATCGATGATGGATAGATTTTTTTTTTAAATCTCATTAACAGTTTACAATTAGCCATAAACCTCAATATACCACATACATCAAGAAAGCTTTCAAATAAAAAAAATTGCAAGGCATCACATTGCGATGAAGTGAGTTTCCCATACCATGTATGAGCCTTTGGTGACATAAGAACGTGAATATTTCACTATATTACGGTTTCCCCAAACGTGCTACTATTCTACATGTACATATAATACTCAATATATTTTACTTGAATCTGTAGAAAGAACATTTGACTAACTTCTAAAAGTAATCTCACTGCGCACCATCAAAAGTGTCCCACTGTACCCCAAACTTAAATTTTCAGAAATTAAAGACGCCACTATTTTCCTAAGGCAACTGAATACTATAAATGCCATTGGTGATGACATCTGTCCAGTTGTAGTTCATATCATAAGGGAAATTGAACATACTAGCAAATTCATTCAGCAGAGGAGAAAGAATCTAAAACAGTTCAAATCTATTCACATGCTAAAACACCCTTTTGGTTGTCTTTTCTAAAAAGATACATTTGATCTAATAACACGAACGGATTTGGGTAGAATAAAGCTTCATATGTATGGTTTAATTTTTAATCAGCCTCTAAAAATAAAACCATGAGAGCTAATGACCCCATGCGTCCCGTGTCCCACACCACCCTAGTCTTCCTTTGGCCTATATTAATCACTTGCTGGAAGACCAATGAGAATATACGCGATTGTGTATTTGCTTAATTCTCTACTGGTGGTTGATTCTCTTCTGCTCAACCACCTGCAATACGTACTGAAGTTCGAAAGAATGCCAAACGATAACAACTGCGCTGCGTTTATCGGTAGTCATCAAACCCAGCTGACGTCT
>JAUELC010202045.1:0-10791 GCA_031471745.1 Cryptochiton stelleri | reverse complement strand
GGGGGGGGTTGGAGGTCCAATGATATACATATATCGACGTATATTTGTTATTAAGTCTTCTAGTTTCGGGAAATTTAATTGCAATAAGACGGTATTTAAGGCGTAAAAATACGAGAATTAGTTATAAAACGACACAAAGCTTTCACAATTAAATATGTGTAAATAATATTTTAGTTTGCATAACCAATTAGCTTCTAAATGGCCGTTTTAAAGCGTTTTACGTACTATTTTTTATAACATCCATTATTTCCAAGTTGTGTTCTGTCTTGCTTGCCTTGTTTTTTGTTTTGCTTTTTTTTTCTTTTCTTTTTGCTGTTGTTCTGTCTCGATTTCCTGCTGGTGTTAACTACAGAGCTGTCTACTCCCTACCTCTTTGTCATCTGATATTCATTGTATCACAGATAGTAATTGGATCCGTGTTTCTACATCATCTACCTGAGCTAAGATCATTATCGGGAAAAAATCCCCCGGCAAAATGGTGAAATATCTATTCAAGTACCTCGGTACTAAATAGGATTTGCATTAAGATAAAACCTTGTTGTCATGGAGATACACAGTCCCCGTACGTCAAAGGTTTCACAAAGGATTTTTTCTAAAGACTGGCAGAAAAAGGATTTCAAATATGTCTGAGCCTATTCCGAAATGTCATACTTAATTCCTGGTTAATGGACACGTAGGTGTTTTGTCTTTGAAAACAGTTCTTTATTTGGTATTTTCCTTGTCTTGATGTTCCGGAACAGAGCAAAACACTTCACATTGTATGGCTGGGTTACTGGGGTCTGTGGCTTTTCACTGTTGATGTACACCACCGTCATACAAGTAAAATATCATTGAACGCCGCGTTAAGCACTAATCCATATATCGCGTCGTAATTATTCCGTTAGGAAAGAAACAGGTATAACAAGAAAGGTGCCAGCTTTAAAGGGAAATGCCCTAATGTGTTGTGAACGTACGCCTAAAGAGACTACTCAACATAATTTATTGTAACGCGGTGTATGGGAAGATCGATGTAAGTCTGGGGCTCTTTAGAATAATTGACTTATTTTCGATGGAAAACAATTATTCTGTCTAAAATGTCAATAAACGGATTTTCTTTTAACTATCGGAAGTTGTTACACTCTTCTGAAACGTGACGTCCAAAGACAAATCCCCGAAAAAATCATGGTCAATGCGGTGCAGGTTTTCAAATCATATCTGAATTCTAATGGCTTTTTTTAGCTCTCTGCAATGGGCTTCTGAGAAGTCAAACTGAACAAACGAAAATTAATATTTGTTTGAACATGTGAGTTTTGGATTCGATTTAAAGTTTGAAATATTTTCGAATATGTTTTCAAAATACTTATCAGAATGTCAGCTCAACAGTATCTCGATTCGGAGGCGCCATGTTTGTTTTAAAACTTTTCTATGCATTGTTACCAGACCTTCTTGGAGGATTGTTAGGTAACGCAAGACTGTCTGGAATCACCAATCTTTAGAGACCTTTCAAAACCAGGCTTTCTGAGCATTCTTGTTCCAAATCGTCTATCTCCAGTAACTTCCGTCCCCTTCGATTAACGGATTTTGTGTATTGAATGGCCATTTTAAACGCCGTTTGCGTCGTATTTGGCGCTAGTGGCAAAGTTTGCATATAATGGTGATAAACGTATCATACATGACATCAGGTGCATACCACACCAATAAATAAATCAACGTAGAGCAGATAACAACAGTGAAAATCGGTGAATAAAACAAAACTATTAATGATAACATTGGGTCGACCGGACCAATTACAATTGGAGAATCAAGGCATGTGAAGAGTTTAAATGGCGTCATAGGTCGAGTGGTCATGTCAACGGTAAGCGGTCTCGCTTTGGATTTCACTAACTCATTCAAAATGCCCAGTCATTACATACAAGGTCAATAATCACAGTTAATCAATCAGTTTTTTACAAAGGGCTTTCTGAGCATTCCAACACCACACGGCTTAAATCATGTCATCATTTATTAGTTTATATGTGAAAGTAGTTCAAATGAGTCTGTTGGTCAGAAATCAACCAATTCCTCTGTATATTAGTAAATAGATCATTCTCGCAGTCAGAAATTATTTTGCCAATCAATCTGTCTTCCATAATCCTGGAGATTCAAACATTGTCTGACAAAGAACTTGTCGAATCTCTTAACCAACTGATCAATAAATCACTCAATTAAGCAATCAGTCATTCCATCCGTCGCACATCCATACAAAAAAATGTGTAACCAACGACCCCAGCTATAACGCTTTCTTATATTAGTCAGTTCATTTTAAAACCATTGCCCAGAATAAGTCAATGGTTATAAAAAAAAAAAAAGATTGAATCACCATGCATCCATGTTTATCCTTTTATTCGAGTCGTTACTTTACTCTACTTTGAAACGCATCGGTGGGAATAATTCTGGTCAGTTCGGATACTGCAATGTAGAAGAGTTACCCAGTCTAAGATCAGTAAGCTATTTGACAAGGCGCCAAATTACCATCAATAATAAAGAATTAATTACTATTGTCCTGGATAGACACCTAGTTTTGGGTTTTTTTTGTTTGTTTGGGGTTTTACGACGTACGTACAGTTGTTGTTGTTCTTTTTTACTCATATAACGACGTGCCAGCCCTATGGGTGACGAAATCACCATCGCAGGAGACAGGGAACAGACAATGACAAGATCCACCAGAACGTACAACTTTGTTCAATAAGACGACAGTGTGGCATTTACAGTGAGAGACCAAAAACAAATCGGATGCCCGTTGTCCCTTGGCCCGAGGAGCATCAGGGCTATAAGGCTACTTGTATGATAGCCTCATAACCATGCATAAATCTGCATTTACAGGTCAACAGATCCTCCCGTAAGCAACCCGCATTTTCGATTTTTATACAATTCAGGGGTTCATATGAGGCGGCAATTACAGTCCGTAGATATAGTAGATTTTCAATTTTAGAAAAATATATCCAATATTTATCCTTTCCAAGACCGATTTATTCAATATTTTCACGAAAAATTCAATGTGAAATTGGATCGTGAACGAGTAGGTAATGACATTTTTGATCGCAAAATAAAAGTAATATCTGTCACGTCTGGGATAAAAGTGTGTTTACACTTTTCTCTTATGCCATTCCTATTAAAACCACAAAATGTCGTTCAACGTAAACGGGCCTGCTCAATTCTGGGTAATGATATACGGGGTAATAAACTCAATTTGATATATATCGACGGACCGGTAAAAAAAATGATTCAATGTTAAAAACCTTGAAATCCAATTTATAGGAGCGAGGGTTCGAAAGAAATTGACTTCAATGAACCCCTGTAAATATGCCTGTATCGCCATCAGGTGAAAAGTGGTGAGAAATGGCGAGTCTCGGAAGCAACCAGACAACTAGTCTTTCACAATCAAGACACATTCAACCTATTTCTGTGAATGACGTCATTAATCAGCGAACTTCCTTGAAAGCAATCTGCTAGGTGATGAGAATCGCTCGTTTCGACCTCAGGTGGGAATTATTTTGAATTTGATCACAGTAGATCGGTTTTCACGTCGATTTGAATCCTCGTAATGTTTAGGCAGCGGCACCTCAAGGCTACGGTTTCCCGGTGTCCAATCATTCAGTTGCTGGGGGGAGATGTCAGACAATCGATTGTTTAAAACTGTTTTATACTGTTATTATCGACGTGGACCGAAAAGCGAAGACATGTGTTAGTGGCACAAATAAATATATGTGGCACTTTGGTAAAATATAAACTAAATAGACTAGAAACATTTTTACCTTGGTATTTATATTTATACCCAGGTATTAATATTTTTACCTGGTTGGAAATGTTTCTACCCAGGTAATAATATTTCAACCCAGATATATGAATATTTACACCCAGGTAGAAACGTTTCAACCTTGGTATAAATATTTATACGCAGGTATTAATATTTCTACCTTGTTAGAAAGTAGAAAACATGAAATGTAATTGAAAAAACATGACCATGGCCCTTATCAGCCACCGTAGACTGTAGAGTAAAATTACGACTCCAATAAAAGATATGCATGTTCATCATTTTTTTATTCCTCGCAACGGTCTGGTATCTACCACCGTTGTCAAGCCAACCGTTCAAGATACATGTACTAGCATCGTTATCCATACAATCAAAGTTTGGACTTACGTAATTAATTGCTTCATAGAACACGTGTGATATGTCAGAGACACGAGTTCATATCATCAATGATTCTCCATTATGGGTCTTTTTCTTACGAATTTGCAACATAATATAATGTTTGCAGGAACTGTACGATGCGAGTCACTATATCGAAACGTCATATAAGAATAAAGAATTTGAAAATCCATTAAAAAATCCAGCCTATAATAATAATGATCATGCCACCTATTTATAACGAGTAATCCCAACGTCCTGTTCTTTATTAATCATAACATTCCTCATTTACTCGGTTAATATTCTACCTTATTTTCTCCAAACAGAGACAGTATACAGATCTACAGGAAACAGACATTTAAAGGCATTCCATTTGTGTGGAAAACAGCTCTATTCTGTTTAATGTTTACTCTTACGAATTACGTATACATCCGGGCAATCATGATGCTATCACCAATGGACGTCACAGCTCTTTTCTCAACCAGTCAGAGCTTCGTTTACATGCTCTCGTGGATTGTTCTTTTTGAAAAATTTGTCGCGGTCCGGGTAAGTTTGAATGCTTTTAGCTGTGTGATCGCTTTATATTTGTTGTTGTACTTCAGGTCTTCAGCTTCACATCAAAGTGGCAAACAGAAAGGTAGGCCTACGGTGACTTAAATTTATTGATAACATGATTGTTTCTAAAAATTTAGACATAGTGTGAATTAACAAAAAATAACAAGAAAGGTTTAAATTTATAACTTTATTCTTTGTCAGCTTTAATGTGTTACTTTTGTTTCTCGTCTAAATCGAAGAGCACAATGTTCCTGAGAAAACATAACTACATATGGTATTAACATAACACAACGAGTCCATATATTTCCATTTTCTGCATTTACTCATATTGTTTTGTTGTGTAACTACTACAGCTTGTAAATATCATTTAAGCACGCGATTTTTTCATACTTTTCATTTTTTTTGTAGATAATCGCCACAATATTTTCTATTACCGGTATTGTATTATTTGCCTACGTGGACGGGTTCGGAAGTCCATCCATGTGGAGTGTTATACTGGCAGCGGTATCCGCTTGCTCGGCCGCCGTCCATAAGGTAATGTTGTAAGTGTGTTTGTATTGGGGGGGTTGGGGGTACGAGTGAGGGGGTGGAGTGTGTGGGGAGGGGGGGGATGGGTAGGGGAGAAAGGATGGGGGGGTGAGGGGATGCATTTGGGAGCGGGAATGGTGGGGGTCGAGTGGATGCATGTGGCGCAGGGGAATGGATGAGGTGAGAGAAATGGGTGTGTGTGTGAGGAAAAGAGGATGGGTGGGGACGACCGGATGCTTGGAGGAAATGGCACGGCTGGGAAGAGGGGATGGAGAGGGGATGCGTGGGGAGAGGGAATGGATGGAGAAGAGGGGACGGGTGGGGATGGCTAGGGGTTGGAGATATATCGTTGCGCCAAAAATGATATAAAATGAAGGAAACGGATTGTTTTCAATTTATTTCTATTGTTTTGTTATATTTTTTTAATTTCAGCAAAAATTCAAACAATTAAATTAAGACTTTTGTCATTTCGGTACTGATGACAACAGTAGATTTCGCAACCCTATCCTATCGTTGAATATGACACAAGCACATGTGTCCAAAAACGCAACAAGACTTTATTGATCTTTCCACTTCTTGATTGTGACTTTGCAATATTCCTCAATTATAATTTGTTCTTTTTATCTGTGTTTAGGTGCTGTATAAAAAGTTTGTTGGTGATGCTACCTACGGTCAGATCTCTCTCTACCTTAGTCTTATAGGTGAGTATTGTGGCGATGAATACCAAGCGAACTGTACAAAAATATTGTTTCTTTCACCGCAAAATATAAAGAAATGTTATATCTGCTTGCAGTAGAAAAGTTTATTTTCCCAACCATAGCTTGGAGCTTGGTTATCTCCCTTGTTTTATTATTGGTTGTGCCGCGTGTCTACGGCCCGTGCCATTCTAACCATGGAGAATTAAATCATTCTCTCTTTCTTTGAGACTTTAACTCTAAGGTATTGGCAAGCCATCTTGTTGATAGCCTTAAAAAAAACTTACGCTGTGTGCAGTTTGCTGGTACAGATTTCGTGTCATATTCACGATTTTACATGTAGTTTTTCTCCCTAAAACTGCATTCAGAATGAATCGGTGCTGCGACAATTTTTTTCTATGTTTAATTTTAAATCAGTTAGCCGTAAAATATTGACGATTCGTCCAGCAGCACACGTTTTGGGGGCAACAGTACTACAACAACAACAAAAATGGATTGTCATTATAAGCGAGCCGTAGTCTCGGTTCATTCACTTCCGGCCGAAAATAGGCGAGCTCTACCGAATCTGGCCCTAAGTGACACAGCTGCCCCATTCTGTTCCCGCGAGACTTGCCTTCTGATAGATCGAGAACAAGTTCTTGGCATAGAGCATATAACAGCAGTGAAAATAGGAAAACAAAATAGAACTATTTTTCATAACAATAGGTCCAATGGACCAATTACAACTGGATAATAAAGTCACGTGAAGAGTTGAAATTGCGTCATAGGTTGTTTGATCAGATCAAGGGCCAATGGCATCGCTTTGGAGTTCACTTACTCATTCACAATGTCTAGTCATTATATACAAGGTCAATAACTACAGATTATTCAATTTGACCGTTTTATACAAATGTGTGTGTGTAATGACTCAACATATTTTTGAATAAGGGGCGGGGCCAGGAACCGTTGACGTGGAGTAACGTGAGTATAAGAAAGCGTGTCCCAGATTTTGACACATCCTCATTTTATTATTCTGCCGGAATTTTCAGTTTATTTGTTTTTTGGTTATTTTTATACTTTCACTTTACGTACAAATATGGGAGTGGAATTAACCGAAAGCTTCGAACTTTTACTTCTTGATGAAAATATCTTTAACTCTTGTCATTCTGTAACAATGTAAAAATAGCTAATTTTTGGGTGTGTATGTGACTTTAATAAAATTCTGAACTTTGTTCTGTAGCGAGATAGTGCTAACCCAACATAATAAATGGTCACTTTCTAAACGACATCAAAATTAAGCCATTGTTATCTGCTTTGGGAGCTGTGTCATAATCAAATCCGCGCGGTGTACCGGGTACACTGAATGTCCGCTAACTATAACCATCTATTTTTGTAAAAGTTCGGTCGGCTGAGTGGCCTTAAGGTACATTTTGACGGTGCGATTTGTAGTAACGACTTAAGGGAATTCCCGATTTGCAGCGTTTTGATTTGTCCAGAAAATTAGGGGAATCCCCTACAGTTGTTACAGCAAATCGCACCGTGAGAACGGGCCTTAAGTGGCCGGCATTTACTCCTGACGATAAGGTGTCTGACTCGGAAAGTTGTTGGAACAGCTGAACAGCTGCTACTTGCCAGAATAGCTACTAAATCGTCTGTAATTAAAAGTTACTTAGCTGTGCCTTGAAGAATGTCACCGAATGTCGCCGGGTTATCAGTACGTATCTTAAGTTCTTAATTCTCTTAATAAAAAGATTGGAAGGTCTATCAAGGCTGATTTGGAGACATTTGTATATGTAATATATTTTTAGCTCTTTAAAATTAATAAGCTAACATTGTTTCCCATGAAACAGTTTAGGCGTATATAAAACTATTAAAGACTGATTCTTTATTTTAGGGTCCACCAGTTGAGAAGCTCCTACGCACTGTAGGGTACCTCCAACTCAGATCAGCCACAACAAGAGTTTAACATATTTCTCAACAAACGGCGACTTTTTGGTCATCAATATTCAACCAGTCCTCCCAATTCTACCGCACGGCCGTTATTGGTATAGTGACATAGGTCTATAACACATATCAACCAAAGGTCAGCTCCATTTCAGTGGATAACTTCCATCAATTGTACCTCAAAATTATTTTAACTAACATCAAGTTTCCGTCAGCTTTCAACAAGAAGTGAAGTTATAATCAGCAACTGCAAACAGCCACCAACAATATGTCCACTTCCAACCTGACGTAAACTCCGAATCAGTTGTTCAACTAATTGCGGACATATTTTTTCACTATAGAAGTCTATTGTGTTTCGTTAAGATGTCACGGATTCTATGAGGACGGATTCAACCCAACACGAAAACTTTCAGGTCTACCCCCCGTCATGCTGGTCATTATATTTGGTGTACTGGCTGCTGTGTTCTTCGTCGTTTCGATCATTCTAGCTGTCTACATATGCAAAAGGTATTATAGACCTGTCTACGATTAAGTTAGTTTTCAAAGAGGGATTATGTAAACAGTTTTAAAAAATGTTGACCGTATTTCGCAGTATTACTTCATAATCCAAATAAAGCGAAATAAAGCATTTAATTTTATGGTGGATTGGTCATGCCAAGTTGTTTGTGCCTCTAAGACATTGACTATTATTTAATAGATCTTCATTGAAATCCTTCATTATAATTGTTTGTTACTGAACTAAGTTCAGACAGTAGACTGTAAAGTTAACAGTTTGTTTGCTGAATTTCACTGTCATACAGTGCTTATACTCAACATTGTGTCGTCCTGTGAAACTCCCTTATGGAGATGGCACATGTTTACATGCATAGACTATTTCTCGGGGAATTACCCGCTTGTCCGAAGGTCCACTAGTCCGATAAATCCACAAAGGTCTGGAAGGAAGTGTGCTCTTTTTTTGAAAGTTCACTAGTTCGAAGGCCCACTATTTCGATAATTGCACAAAACTCTGATAGTGAGTGGGCTACAGTCCGTGCGTTCACTAGTTCGAAGGTTCACAAATCCGTAGTAGGTTTACTAGTTAGAATGTCCACTAGTCCGATAAATTCACAACTGTCTGGAAGGAAGTGTGCTCTTTTTTGAAAGTTCACTCGTCCGAAGGTTCACTAGTCCGAATGTCCACTTGTCAGATAAATGCACAACTGTCCGGAAGTGAGAATGCCCGACATGTGTGAAAGTCCGACACGAAACAAACATGTGTTAGGACAATGGGAAAACTGCGAGATGAAAGTAATGGGTATACAGTCATGGTCTTAGATCGAGGAAGTTTAAATATAAATTTTAATTAATTTATCGAGTGTTTGTTGACCAGTGACACGGTACGGATTACATCAGTTTTGACCTCCGAGGTCACAAGATTGAGTACTGTGTAATAGATGCTATCGTCCTTTATGTCTTGGTCTATATATGAGAGCTTTTAGATAATAAGAGATTGATTTTATTACATTATTAACTATTAAACTTTTTTTTTTTTATATATTTTCGCCAATTATTGTATTTTTCTCAGTTTCTATGTTATTACTTTTATTTATTTAGTGAATAACAAAATCTTAATCTAAATATTAATTATCTTTGGGGCTATTTTTTTTTTTCAAGAAAGTTAATATTTGTTTGTTTGTTTGATTGGGGTTTTCGCCGTACTTAAGGTTATTTCACTCATATGACGGCGTGCCATCCCAATGGGTGAAGGAAACCACCCCCGACGCCACTGGCAAAAATGACAAAATATAAGACAATCACAGGACGCCACAACAGTTTCATGTTGCGCCTTAGCTCTGAGAGCACCAGAACAACACGAAGCTCCCTCCAACCGCCCGCAGAAAGTTTAAACGCACTACCGTTATATAAATGAAGCAGACAGTGTCGAAGATCCATTGTATACAACAACATTCATAAGTTTGTGCGTTCCTCTTCCTTTATGTGTGTATATCATCCTCCTGGTGCCATATGTCTATCAATCAATTGATAATAAGTCAAGCAATCCATCACTCAATATTTCATACATAGCAAGGTTTCACTAAACAACAGTACTGTCTCAATTAAGAGAATAACACAATTGGTATTGAATAGCAACGTGCCTGTTTAGAAAACTTGCCAAGTCGGATAGGCCCCCCTAAATCTATGCTTAGAAAACCGTGCAAAAAACAAAACAAAAACAGAATTGTTTGTCAATACACATTAACAGCTTGGGATATGACGTGAATATTAATTTTAAATTTCCATAAACGAAAATTTCTTTCCAAACCCTTTGTGACTCATATACCCCAATCAGAGTTAACTTTGCGGTTAAGGTATAATCCAGACCAATGCTAGCCATCATTACACATACTTCTCCTGAAACAACAGATTTTCTGATTACCATAGAAAAATTCGGACAAGTGAACCTTCGGGCGCGTGCATATACACTTTAAGAAAAAATGGTTCTGAATAGAACTATTAAAGGTTCTTCGGAGTGGATCATATAGCGAATCTTTAAAGGTTCTTCAAAGAACCCTCTCAAAACAGTTCTTCGAAGAACCTTATAAATATGGTTATTTGATGAACTTTTAAAGGTTCTTTTTAATGTCACAAAGAACCTTCCTCCACTGGGTGAAACTCCTTGATAATATTATTTCAGCTTTATTTATTTCAATTCATGTCTCTGGGTGTGTAAAACTAAACTGATCGGAAGATCAGTGAACTTCGGTAACAAATTTTGTATTGTATTATTAGCGCAAATCCGCTTAACGATCGAGTCCTATCGTCACCTTTCCATCTATCAATCCAAGTAGTGTACTCCGAGTCGAATCCCTCGCATTCGTGCGGTGCATGCGGTGCAAGGTGCAGGGAGGTGCAGACTTCCGGTGGGAGTGCGCATGCGCAGGGGGGAGTTCCGGTGTTGTTGTT
>JAUELC010201823.1:0-10795 GCA_031471745.1 Cryptochiton stelleri | reverse complement strand
GGTAGTTTGTAATCCATTGATGATGTTTTTATTTAAATTTGGGCACCGACCAAACATATATCTGTACCGCCAAGTATGTACAGACTTTTTACAACCTTGACTGAAACAGTAAATAATAATAATTAAAAAAAAATAAGACACGACGCGATTTTGCGCCCCTGCTAAGCTGCGCCCGGGGGCGGCCGCCCCCCTCGCCCCCCCTTAGCTACGCCACTGGCAGGAGGTAACATGATTCCAAAAAGATGCAATTCTTCTTTTAACCAAAATAGAGAGTGGGTATCGGCCTAGCTCACCGTATAACATATAATGAGGCGTACTGTTTTTGGCACAAAGTAAAGAGCGAAGGAAATCTAAATGTACATTTTCAATAAATTAAGGTTTTCAAACCCCCAAATCTCACACCCAAGGAATGGAGACAAAAAGGGTGTCAAATAATTTTAATTGTAAATCCGCTGGAATATTGTAATTTCTAATTTTTTGTTTCAGTGCGAATAATGCACGCTTAGCGCTTTCCAGTAAAAGGTTTCTGGCGCTTGCAAAACTCCTGGACTGGCTAAACAAAACACCTATGTATTTATAATTTTTCACAACTGCTATTTTGTCTGTGCCAATATTAAAATGAAAACGTTCCGGAGTTCGAGTTCCGAATACCACTACATTAGTTTTAGAGGCATTCACAGTGAGTTTCCATATGTTACAATACCTATGAAAAAAAGATAGGCTACGCTGAAAATCATGTTCGCTGTGCGCTAAAATGACAGTGTCATCGGCATAAAGGATAACAACGAGGTTTAATAGAGACAATAAATTATCACCAAAATCTTCTGATTAAACACCACTGCAGTCATTTGATTGCAAATAAGACTCAAGGTCGTTCATAAAAAGAGCAAAAAGTATGGGTGAGAGATTCCCACCTTGACGTAAACCGATGTTACTCATAAAGAACTCAGATGTTTGATTATTTAGTGTGACACATGATTTGATATTTTTGTACATATAAAAAATGACCTTGAAATTTTTCCCTTTGATACCATACGATAATAATTGCACCCAAAGACCTTTTCTCCTTACATTGTCAAATGCTTTACCGAAGTCAATAAAAGCGCAAAATATATAAAAAAAAATTCTAGCTTTGAATAATTCTATTAACGAATGGAGAATAAAAATGTTATCGTTTGTAGAGTAACCTCTACGAAAGCCCGTTTGGTTTTCATTAAGTATTCAAGTACTTTCAACATATATAGTTAGCCTCGCATTTAAAATTGATGTAAAGAGTTTACTGAGGCAACTGAGTAAAGTAATAGAGCGGAAGCAATTAGGGTCATGTTTTTTCACCTTTACCTTTATATATTGGGTAGATAATATACCTACTTACCAGTCATGTGGAATTATTCCGCTATCTAGGACGGCATTAAATAATACTGTGTATATAGACATGCAAACATCTTTGGTGGACTTAATAAATTCATTGAGTATTTCATCTAGTCCAGTTGATTTGTTCCTTTAAAGTAATTTAATTTGAGTCAATATTTCACTTTCTGAATTTCATTATTTAAGATAATATTTTGTTCGCCAGAATTAAAATCATTATTCGACAGATCGTCATCTAGTTCCCGTGAATTAAATTATTTGTAAAATTCAAACAGTATGTTAATATCGGGGACATCGGTAGTAGATGAATGTTTTTTGTTTAATAATTTCCAATATGATCTGGGGTTATTTTTGTTTAACAGTCGGAGTCGGGCCTGGAATTTATTTCTGCTTATATCTAAATATTTGTTAAACGTTTTCTTATAAATGCGACTTTTGTTCAATAATTCTTGTCGGTTGGCTTCAGATTTACGTATATTAAATTTATTCCGAGCGCAATGGTAGTTACGTCTAGCTTTATGACAATTTGAGCCGAAAAAAGGCTTTGAGCCTCTGCCTGTTGACCTGTGATGAAAAACGCATTTATTATGTGGCATAGATTGTTTAAAGCTCTCTTGGAATAATGAAGACAAATTAGTGCAAGTGGTATCTAGTAAAAATTAAGAAATATTATATCCTTGTTTTGCAGTTATTCATCATTTCAACGAGTGTATCGCTTCGTGTACATCATGAGTAAAACCCCTTTAATAAATACGGTGATATTCTTGCAGGGTATTTCCAATCAGCACATCACAGGACAATGTATATCGGAAAGTAGTGGTTCAGAGTCCAAAACATCAAAATACTTCATATATGTTATTCCTTCAGAACTAGATATTATATAATTCACCACAGATGCTCGCTTACATGTTAATTTGCCTATATTTTTGTCCCCTCCTACCTTACCATTTGCTATAAATAATTTATTTTTCTTACATACTAGTACTTCCAAAAGTTTATAACCACTATTATTTTCCCCACTGTATCGTGAAATCCTTTTTACATGAATGTTCAGGTTTTCTTAAATAACAGATAAAATACTAGAAAAGGAACTAAATCAACTAAATCAATTAACATTGCATGCAATACTAAAACCCCAAAATCCAAATATATATCTGTATTTATTTATTCTTACAAAACATATGATGTTAATTTTTATTCTTGCCATATGTGTACTAGAAACATGTTCTAAAGGATATTACAAGCTTAATAGAGCTTTATCTCCCCCCCCCTTACACACACACACACACACACCCAGACACAATGTATTGGTTGTATTTGTAACAAAATCAAATCAAATGAGCCAATAGAATTGCAGAATTTAGAGTAATATTCGAGCAATGTGATGGTTCCAGTTATCACCAAACAACTGTGTCTAATATGTTTGAAGGCCTATTGTCTTTAGAGTTGCCAAGTACACACTAATTGAAATACTTAGTTGGCGTATAGCTTGAGGACATTGAAGGAAGTATACTGATCAAATCGATGCGGTAAATTCACGCTTCCTTTCAAACAGGCTACAATTTATCGCCTCATATAAGCGTACGTGTCTTAACCAGTTTTGATGGACACGAGAGGGGAATTGCGCCTAATTGTTTCGAAATTTCGTTTCGACCGAATTGTCCCTTATAGCAAATACGTATCGAAATTTCGTTTTTGTCCAAATCCCTCCCCCTCCACCCGCTAAGTTTACGAGTGTCTGCCAGCTGACATGTGTTCAATTGAGTTGAATATAGAAATATAAGCTGTGTCATCTATTTGTGTACACTGCATATATATGTTCACACGTCACCGGTTTGTATTGAAGCTTATCAAAAGGAAGAAGATAACCCCTTTGTCCCGCTTAGTTTCTGAGTGCCTAGACAGTTGGTAGGTGGACTAAGTATATTCATATCCATGGATATTAATCTAATTAGAAACACACTCTATTGTAAAGGTTTTGTTTTAGCTCCGTTAGACAGCTAAATCGTACCGACAGGTCTCTCACACTTGATAAAGCTGACGTAAATTGAATTCTGACAGCTTCAAAAGGATTAGAATTAATGTGTGATACACTATGTGACTAAACAATTCAGGAAATGTATTCAACTGTGCAGTAGTCAGAAATAGTTAAATAGAGCATAGCCTATTGGTTAAAACAAAATTTCGTTAGTTTATCAAATTTGATTACATTTATTTCTAAATTTAACCTATTGCAAGAACAAATATATCGAAATAAACAAGATACGGAGATTGTAAAAATAAATCAATCAGATTTTCAGATTTTCGGAATACTTAAGTGTGTTTTTTCTGGAAACTAATAACCCTATAATTATTCACGTTTAGTCAGAACAGCTAAAATTGCTTATATATGTATGTGGACCTACAGCGTTCAAGCTGGGATATTCTATATTCCAGGTTCAAGTAAGAATTTCTTGTGCAAAAATCGGATTGTAATTCTCTGTTGGTTATGGCCTGACCGCCAAAATCGACCAACCACTGGAAGGGAAAAGCGACCAATCAACGACGAACACAGCGAACCAATCAAAGAGCTGTTTGTCTGGGAGTCATCCAATCAGTTCAGCCACTGGTCCCTATTTAATGTCAGCTTTGTCATCGTAATTTCATCACAACTCATACAACTTTCGAGGTATACTGTCTCAGAGAGATTACTCAGAAAAAAATGGCTCGTACCAAGCAAACCGCCCGTAAATCTACCGGAGGAAAGGCTCCCAGAAAGCAACTAGCCACCAAAGCTGCCAGGAAAAGTGCTCCATCTACAGGAGGAGTGAAGAAACCCCACAGATACAGGCCGGGAACAGTCGCTCTTCGGGAGATCCGTCGTTACCAGAAATCCACCGAGCTTCTCATCCGTAAACTACCCTTTCAAAGGCTAGTCCGTGAAATCGCCCAGGATTTTAAGACTGATCTTCGTTTCCAGAGCGCTGCTATCGGAGCCCTACAAGAGGCCAGCGAGTCTTACTTGGTGGGTCTTTTTGAAGATACGAACCTGTGTGCCATCCACGCCAAGAGAGTCACCATTATGCCTAAGGACATTCAGCTGGCCAGACGTATCCGAGGAGAACGTGCTTAGATACAGAAGAACCTAGTCGATTTTCCAAAGGCCCTTTTCAGGGCCAACAATCTCTACGAAAGAGATCTTTTCAATTAGTTTGCTTGAAACTAACAATAAATAATGGTCCGGCTATCATGGCAGTTAATGTGTGATTGACTGTACGCTTTTAAAATGTTTATTCTATTCATTCCTCAAGTTGTTATTAAAACGTACAGCTTGGAATCGTCATACAATCAAATATACGATATTTGTAAAACGTTTATATAATTGCAGAATGATAGTTGCAATATATTCGAAATTATTATTAATTACTAATAACAAATCCCAACTAGGTTCTCCGTGTTAAATGTGTACATATCTGGCGGGTAAATCCAATAAAATAAATTGGTTTGATTACTACAACAACTATAGCTACACCAATGCATGTCAAGGCAATGGCTGACGCAGTTGGTAGTCCCCAATTTGATGGTTCGACCATTGTTCGTCACCTTCAGTCTGAACATGGAGGTATAAACAGAAGGAGGCACAACTCTGACATATCAAAGTGTACTATGTCCTACACAGACACAGCAGACTTGCACCGGATTAGCTGATGTGGTGTTAAGGTGTAATAGGCATTTTGGCAATTGCCGGCAAACTTGGAATCACTAGCAAGTGACATGATCCAGACACTTAACCCTCCAGGGGTTTAACAGCTAATCCACAATCCAGTGTTCATAGTCCCTTACTTACAGCCGATTGACAAAAAACAAACGCAAAAGAATGTCCGAGAAAAGTTGGGAATACAGCTAAAGGAAAAACCGGACACAAAAGTCACAAATGCTGTATAAATAAATAAGTGTCTTCTATAATATAAACTGAGTCTCGGTACCTCGTAGTTGGCGGGAATATTATCTTTTATGCTTTAAAGAGTGCGAATTTTTGCAGTTTGACCAAAACTCCCATATACTCTGTTTATACCTCCATGGTCTGCAGTTAAACTGTTTGTTCTCGCTAAGTTTTGTGAGTGTCTTGACAGGTGTTACAGGTAGATTCGCAAATAGCCGTTTCATAAGGAACGCACTCTTTAGACCATAGCATTGTTAAGTCTTGGCAGATACCCAAAAGCTCGTAGGACTATGTTTTCACTTACCCATTTACTGAAATACCGTCAATTTTAAGACTTTCTTGACATATTTCCCCCGAGAATAGCGTATATGTCAACAAAATGAATACAAAACAACAGTTCCGTGGTAAAAGCCCAGCCATGTGTTTTTGTTAAACTACCTCGACACTCGCGATGCCACATGCGCAGTAAATATTTCTATCTCGTTTAATAACCATATCAATGTAAACGATTTCGTGCACAATTTAAAACAAGACAGTCTATATTCTACTGGATGAATGTTTAATGAGCCGTCGGTTACGTAACAAGCAGGTTTTGCTGCAATTACGTAGTCAATACATTCGCAACATGCTGAGTAATATGCGAGTAATTTGATCGTTCCAATTACCACCAAACATCTGCGTCTAATATGTTTGTAGGTCTATTGTCAGCAGAGTCCAATACACACTAATTGAAAAAGTTAAATGGAGTATAGGTTTACAACATTGAGGGTAGCACACTGACCTAATCGATGCGGAAGAGGTTCACATTTGTTTTCAAACATGCTACATTAAATCACCCGGTTCGCTTACCAGTCAACGCTGCAACTTCCAAGTTGTCCCTGTATAATATACTTTTCCACTATTTCGTCCATTGTTTCTTCACAAACTGTCTTAGTCTAGCGTGAACCAGACCCTTTTGGCGTTAACCTACGACCAGCTACGAGGGTCTGGTAACACAACATACAAATTTTTAAAAATAATCATGGCCGCCACCGGATCGGGATATATCGTTCAGATTATGTTCTGAAAAATTCTTTATAAAAACTATAAATCGAATCTAAAACCTATAAGTTGTGAATTTTAGACTTATTTGTTGAGTCTGAAACATATTTTATTTAGCCTGTGCACCGACGTACCGCTAGATATGGAAGCGGAAACAATTCAGGAAATTTATTCAACTGTGCAGTAGTCAGAAATATTTAAATATAGTATAGCCTGAACAAAAATAAATCATATATGTATCTATTTTTTTAAAATGGTACAATAATTTCTGCTTACTGATATTTATTTTACATTTTGTCACACTGACACACCATCAGAAATGGTGATATTTGACGCATGCGCGAATGTTATGGTAATAGTTTGGTTATTAAACAAGATTAATGTTAAGATAATCATATGATTCGCTCGTTTAAACATTTACGTCATTGAAACTTTCTTAAACATATATTTTTGTCAAGCAAACATAAACAAAAAAAATATTAAATATCGATTGGAGAGTAACCAACTGTCACTAATGATATGTCACACGCAGGCCTTAGAAGATACCCAAAAGCACGTGAGATTATGTTTTGCAATAGCCGTTTACTGAATTGCTGCCTTTTTTAAAACTACGATTCCATAGCCAAAAGGTACGTAGATGTATTAAGCATTAATTCTAATCCTTTGAAACTGTCAGAAATCAATTTACATCAGCTTTCTCAAGTGTCAGAGAGATGTCGGTAAGAATTATCAGACGGAAACCGAGCAAATAAATGGTTTTACAATACAGTGTTATCTTTGACTATACTAGTGCCATCTGTCGGCTATAGCTGTCAATATGCTCTCAAAACTTGTCTTCATTCTTTTGATATAAGCTTTTGTACAACCCGATCACTTGTGTAAAATTAAAGGGTAATCTATTGAAATGACATATTAAGCCATATTTCTAACACCTGCCAGCTGTCGAGACACTCACAGACATATCTAACTTTCTTCTCAGACCGTTTGTGAAGAAACAATTGACAAACTCTCAAATTGTGGACTTCCAGTCGTGTGGGACATCGTCGGATAGCTGCCGTTTCAAGGCTATCCGTTTCATTCGATGGCGTATGTATTGTAAACAAAATAAACAGAACTCTGTTTAAAACCTATACGTCAATTAATTATTCCGATTACTGTGTATTTGTCAACTCTATGTACTATGTGTTACAAACATATAAGGCGCAGATGTTTGGTTGTAATTTGAAAGATCAAATTACTCGCATATTACTGTGAATGTTGCGATGCTAGTGTTTGTGGTATTGCAGTTAAACCTGTTTATTATGTAACCGACGGCTCATCAAACATCTCTCTATTCCCACAGGTCTTCTGGCCAAGTTCTCAGTCAGTAGAATATAGACATACTTGTTTTAAATAGCGTACACAAATCTCTGCATTTATATGGTTATTAAGCCAGATAACAGTATTTAATGAGCATGTGATATACGGGCGTTGAGGAACTTGACTAACAACACGAACTTGGAACGAAAACCGCATGACTGGACCTTTACCATGGAGGTGTTGTTTTTATTTTGTGAACATATACGCTGTTCTCGGGGGGAAATATGTCAAGAAAGTTTTAAAATAGGAAGCAATTCAGTAAACGGCTTTTGCAAAACACAATCACAGTGCTTTTGGTTATCTTTCAAGACCCGCATGTGACATGACACATGCTCACTCGACACTTGCATATTATGGTCTAAAAGGTGCGTTTCTATTGAAACGGCTATTTACGAATCTACCTGTAACACCTGTCAAGGAACTGACAAACTTAGCGAGAGCTAACAGTTTAACTTCCTCTTTAGACTCAAAGTGAACAAAGAAATGTCGAAACTTCAAATTGCGGACTTCAACGGCATCAGCCATTGTCTACACATTCAGTAGTGTAGATAGGTGTTGTAGTAATCAAACCAATTTATTTTTTTGTGGATTTATACGCCACGTCTAACTAAATTAAACACAGATAATCTAGTTGCGAATTGTAATAAGTAAGTAATGTTACTTTTGAATATGTTGCAACCATAATTCTGCAAATATATAAACGTTTGATAAACCATGAAGGCTTATATTTAATTGATAGATGTAAGAGCTGTACGTTTTAATAAAACGTTAATTTGATTAAGTTGGGGAATTAATAAGGATGAACATTTTAAATGCGTAAAGTCAATAAAAAATTAACTATCACGGTAGCCCGACCATTAATTATTGTTAATTTAATGCAAACTAATTGAAAAGATCTCTTGCGTAGAGATCGTTGGCCCTAAAAAGGGCCTTTGGAAAATCGACTTTGGATTTTGGTCTCTCTAAGCACGTTCTCTTCGGATACGTCTGGCCAGCTAAATGTCCTTGCGACCCGTTACGAGGGTCTCATAACACAACATACAATTTTATTTTAATAATCATGGCCGCCACCGGATCGGGCTATATCGTTCAGCTTATGTTCTGATAAGTTCTTTTTAAAAATATTTCAAACTATAAATCGAATCCAAAACCTCTATGTTTTCAATTTTAGACTTTTTTGTTGAGTCTGAAACATATTTTATTTAGCCTGTCCACATGGTGTTTACTACCTCCCAGTTTACAACACGTGTTTTTACGCACGGTCTAAATTCTGTTTAAGTCTCAACAAATAAATGCAAAATTAATTAATTTGTATTTTAACACATAGGTTTTGGGTTCGATTTAAAGTTTGAAATATTCGTTTAAAAAGCGCTTATCATAACACCAGCTTAACGATAGCCCGATCCGGTGGCGGCCATGATCATCAACAACATTTTGTATGTTGTGTTATGAGATACTTGTGGCGGGTCGTAAGTTAACCCGAGAAGGATCTGGTTCACGCCAGACTAAAACTGTCTGAGAAGGAAGTTAGACTGTTTGTTCTCGCTAAGTTTGTGAGTGTTTTGACAGCTGACAGGTGTTAAGAACATAGGGGTAATATATTTTATTCAATTACACATCATCGGTTTGTACCACAGCTCATCGAAAGGAGGAAGATAATCTGTTTGTTCCCGTTTAGTTTGTGAGTACCTAGATATTTGACAGGTGGAACTTACTAGTAGGCTATATTCTAAAATATTAATCTAATTAGAAACACACTTTATGTAAAGTAATTTGTTTGCTCATTTCTTTTTTTGTAGGCTAAATCTTACCGACATGTCTCACTTACTTGAGAAAACTGAGGTAAATTGAATTCAGACAGCTTCAAAGGATTAAAATAATGTGTGATACACCGAAGTAACATGCACTGCATGCAATCGTAAACAATTCAGGAAATGTATTCAACCATAGAGTACTCAGAAATATTTCTATAGAGTATAGCCTGAACAAAAATCAACCCATAAGTGTAGCTTTTTTTCTACAATGATGCAATAATTTCCGGTTACTTTTGTCACACTGACACACCTTTAGAAATTACGATATTTGACGCATGCGCGTATGTTATACAAATAGTATGGTAATAAAACAAGATTAAAGTTTATTAAATCATTTGAATCAGTCGATAAAACATTTCCGTCATTGTATTTGCTGACGTGGGTCATTACATATGTCGGCTTAGGTCACATTAAATTATGAGGATGATATAAACTCAATCAAAAAATAAAACTTTCCGATTCCAGTCTTTTACAATTATAGGCAGCTAGGCCAACATCTGGATGGGGTTTTTTTAAACCTCATTTCGAAGGTTATACAGTTTGCATACCTTTATTTCTAAAGCGAACCTATTGCAGGAACAAATACAACGAAATAAAGAAGACCTGGAAATCTTTTATAAATTAATCAAGAATATTTTTCAGATTTTCGAAATAGTTATGGGTTTTCTTTCTGGAAACTAATAACCCTTTAATTATTCAATTTTAGTCATGCAGATCAGCAAAAGTTACTTATATATGTTTTTCGACCTACAGTGTTCAGGCAACAATTTATTGTGCAAAAATCGGATTGTAATTTTCTGTAGGTTAAGGCCTGACCGCCAAAATCGACCAACCACTGGAAGGGAAAAGCGACCAATCAACAGCGAACACAGCGAGCCAATCAAAGACCAGTGTGTCTGACAGCCATCCAATCAGGTCAGTCACTGGTCCCTATTTAATGTCAGCTTTTTCATTACAACTCATTCAACATTTGAGGTATACTGACTAAGAGGAGGCAAATATGGCTCGTACCAAGCAAACCGCCCGTAAATCTACCGGAGGAAAGGCTCCCAGAAAGCAACTCGCCACCAAAGCTGCCAGGAAAAGTGCGCCATCTACAGGAGGAGTGAAGAAACCACACAGATACAGGCCGGGAACAGTCGCTCTTCGGGAGATCCGTCGTTACCAGAAATCCACCGAGCTTCTCATCCGTAAACTACCCTTTCAAAGGCTAGTCCGTGAAATCGCCCAGGATTTTAAGACTGATCTTCGTTTCCAGAGCGCTGCTATCGGAGCCCTACAAGAGGCC